>QNGE01004679.1:31258-51137 GCA_008508345.1 Paragonimus westermani | reverse complement strand
GCCAAAATCACTTCCGTTGGCCCCAGCTGTTGCCACACTGCGATCCTATACAGGAGAAGCGATCGATGTCATGGGTACGTGCAATGTTGAAGTAAAACACGGAACAAAAACGCTCAATTTGCCTGCATACGTCGTAAATAACCAAAGTCCAAATCTGTTGGGTCGAAATTGACTCAAACTCCTGCCAAATCTTCTGCTGTCTGTCAGACGAGTGGATAGTCACAACAGCCTTCCGACACTACTGCAGAAATTCTCCTCTGTATTCGATGAAAACGAGCAAGGGAGGCTGAAGGATTTTCAGGCCACTATTGTAATGGAACAGGATACTCTTGCAAAGTTTTATAAAGCTCGTACACTGGCATTCTCTATCCGCCCAAAAGTTGAGGCTGAACTTGAACATCTGCAGAAACAGGGAATAATCACTCCTGTCCGAGTGTCCCTATTGTGCCAGTGCAGAAAACAGATGGTTCCGTTCGAATATCCGGAGATTACAAATTGACAGTGAACCAGGCCGCTACCATGGAACATTACCCCATTCCAAAAATAGAGGATCTATATGCTACACTGTCCCGTGGTGAGAAGTTTCCCAAACTGGACGTGAGTCATGCATATTCACAAATCGAACTTGACCAAGAGTCAAGGAAATTTACAACCATCAATACACACAGGATTATTTCAGTATAATCGCTTGCCGTTCGACATCCATTCTCCGGCAATTTTCCAACCCATTATTGACAACCTAACGAAAGATATTCCCGGTGTGTGTGCCTAATTAGATGACATTCTTGTTTCCGGACGTTCGGATAAGGAACATTTGGCAGCACTTGAGTTGGTATTACAGCGTCTATATGAAAATGGCCTAAAGTTAAAGAGAAAAATGTGCATTCCTAACCGATGATGTTCAGTATCTCGGTTTTCGGTTGGACAAGTATGGATTACATCCAATACGGGAAAAGATCAGACCAATTTTGGAGGCCCCAGTTCCCCGAAATGTGGGTGAGGTACAATCCTTCATTGGTATGCTTACTCATTACAGTCCAAAGATACCAACTGTTCTGGCACCCTTATACAATTTATTGAAAAAAGAAGTTCGATGGTATTGGGCATCTAAGGAACAATTGGCATTTGACACTATAAAGGAGATAAGCCAATATAACTTATTGGTTCATTACGACCCAGATAAGCCCTTAACTATTCGTTGTGACGCCTCTCCATGGGGTTTCGGAGCTCTACTAAGTCACAGGATGGGGAATTCAACTGAGAAGCCAATCGCGTTTGCTTCTCGCAGTTTAGCCCCAGCTGAAAAGAACTACCCACTGTTAGACAAAGAGGCTCTAGCTGTAATCTTTGCAGTGAAAAAGTTTCACCAATATATTTGGGGAAGAACGTTCGATATATACACGGACCATAAGCCTTTGGTGTCTCTCCTAGGATAAACGAAAGGGATCAATCAGATGGCGTCGCCGCGAATGCAACGTTAGTCACTTCTTCTGTCGGCTTATAATTACAAGATTTCCCATATTCCGGGTAAATCAAATCAGGTAGCGGATGCTCTCAGTCGAATGGCCTTGAGCGAGACCCCGGAAAATCCGTGGAAGCCTACTGAACTAATTCATTTGATGCAGTACCTGAACAAGCATCTTGTATCCAGTAAAGCGATCATTCGAGGAACAGAACAGGATTTCCTTTTGTCCAAAGTTAAACGATTTATTTCTCAGGGCTGGCCAACGAGTAGCGAACACCAGCTAGCACCCTATTTCAATCGCCGTATGGAACTTAGCCTGGAAGAAGGTTGCTTACTTTGGGGTTCAAGGATCATCATTCCGCCGTTTCGAAGAAATATCCTCAACGAGTTACATGACGGTCACCCAGGCGTCAGTCGTATGAAATCCTTGGCTAGAAATTATGTATGGTGGCCGAACCTCGACAGAGATGTAGAATTGATTCGTAGCTGTGAAACATGCCAAGCTACTCAAAGAAATGCCCCTCCTGTTCCACTGAGTCCTTGGAGATGGCCGGATAAACCTTGGGAGCGTGTTCACATAGACTATTTTAGTTCAACGGAGCAGATGCTTATTCGAAGTGGATTGAAGTTTATCCAGTAACAAATGCTACATCAAAAATAACCGTTTCATGTTTACGAAATTGCTTCAGCAGATTCGGTATTCCTCAAACTATCGTATCTGACAATGGCACTAACTTTACCAGCAAGGAATTTCAAGAGTTTATGGCAAACAATGGGATTCGGCACGTGAGGACGGCACCTTATCATCCAGCGTCCAACGGGCTAGCGGAACGTGCAGTGGAAACCGTCAAAAATGGACTAAAGAAACAGTTTCCGGTGCCGATGAAAACAAAGCTGAAAAAATTCCTTTTTGCATATCGGACGACCCCAACTGAAACTACCGGGAGAAGTCCAGCCGAACTGATGTTTAACCGGAAGTTGCGTGCTCGTTTGAACTTACTTTTCCCAAATGCCCATCCCAAGATTGAAGAGAGACAGGAAAAAGCGAAAATATTGTACGACCGGAGATCACACGATCGCGATCTAAACGTGAATGATCCAGTCTATGTAAAACTACCTCATGAAGAAGAATGGAAACCCGGACAAATCAGGGCGGAAAACAGTCAGACCACTGAAGTCGCCCTACCAGACGGCCGGATCATCACAAGACACAAAGACCACGTGCGTCCTCGCTCCCTATCCAACACGCCAGAACAATCAACCGCGAGCTGTGAAACGAACCACGACCCTCCTAGGGAGGAGAACCCGTTACCAGAACAACCGCACGAAGAAGGCTGTCGCCGATCATGCAGAACGCGCAAACCCGTGGAGCGTTTCCAAGCCGGTGAAAATAAGCCAAACTAAAGGGGGAAGGAATGTGGCATCCGCGCCTACCGTTGCCGCACGTCATCTGTCTACCTGTGCACGCGTGTGCGTTCCTCTCTCTCTCTCTCACCCCGGCCCCGAACGAACCAATCCTGTAACCCACACAATCGATTGGGTGACTGCTTGTCTTATCTGTCTCATCACTATTATGATGTCATTCGCTCGTGTTCGATAAAGCTACGCGCTATTGCCGTCACGTGTTCTCATCCTACTCTGGGCCGACTACGTATCAGGGCTCGCAGTCTAACGTGGTTCTAAGTCGTAACAGTACACCACAACAACATATAACGCAGTAACATCGTGATCCTAGGGCTAGTACGGACTATGTATTACTTGAACTCTGTTTTCCTTCATGTCGAATTTAAGTAGACAAGCTAAAGACTAAGTGCTACACACAATTCGTTTCCGTCCGACCAGTATTTTAACCTGAAGAGACAGAGAAGTTAGAGTACAGGGAATTAATGATTATGAAACGCCAAAACCATTCCACTTGAACAAGCGTACTAAGTTACATCTCATCATTAACATCGACAATAACACATGCTTGGTTGACACTGGTGCTCCAATGTTATGCAACCACGAAAAGAAAACAAGCCAGATTCAGTATGAGACCTAATTTTTAACAAGTTTTACGTCTTAAACCCAGAAATTCGACAGCAGGGTACCTACATTTCATGATCAAAGCGCCAAGTTGGAAATGAAAGCAACCTGACACCTCGATGTTTTTACTGTCCCACCCCAGTAACTGTATTTCAAGCATCGTTCAATCAAGCAGCAGTAACGAACATCCCATCTGTTGTAGGTTCGCCAGCCACATGCTCCGCGTCCCAGCACAGAAGACAGGCCAGGTCTACAGCAACCAATCTACTAGCAGCTGCCTTTATTTCTTAATGTTCAACCGTTTGCTTGCCTCGCTGGAGTATCCGCTGATTAACCGACTGGTTTACATTCTTAGTACACAGGTCAACAACCTGACCTTATGCCTCTTAAAGGAATAAGCAAATAAACTCGCTCTTCTCTGGTTATCAAACATCTGTCTTTCAAACTCATTGCTGCCAACCCGTGTATGTCACACAACACACGTTTGTTTGAAGGCTGGTGCTCTCCACAGTGAACAGCCAGGTTTCGCGGTCGCCCTCAGTTATAACATACAAACCCCTCAACACTGTAGAGAGATGTCTTTTTGTCACTGGAGCTTATTCAGGCTGGCGAAGACCTTCCCAGTTTTGGAAATAGAGTGGCGAATTCAGTTCCTACATCCAAATCACTGTCAATGCAGTTTTCTAGGCACAACAGCTTGTCAACAACCTTTACGGCTTCATTATCCGACAGTAGAGCTGTGTTAGCGCTACAATTTTTCAGAAGCACCCCGCGCTTTAAGGTTGTAAAGTGCATCTCGCATAACATGAAACACGGCGTAGGTTAGTGACTCATCTGTACAACACTGAAATAAGGCCTCACACAAAATTAGGAAATTTAACACATGCTATCGTGGTTGTACATAAAACCCAATAATATCAAGAGTTGCAAATCAGATCGCAGAGACTGACATCTACGTAGCTCAATCTAAATAATAAATCCCTTCATCTTCAACAATATGAACTAGTCAAGATATTCGAATAGTTCGGAGAACTTATTGTTAATCCGCACATTCAAAAAGGTCAAAGGCTACCGTGAATTGCAGTTTTTTGTTCAGGAGTCCATATGCACTTAGTTGTATGAAAATTAAAACGCGATAGTTGGTGCGAAACAAGTGGTCGGCTTCTGATTAGCCAAAACCTGCGCAAAACATCCACAGTGAAATTAGGTTCATTATATCGTATTATCTTGAATCTTTCAGATTACTTTACTCTTTGCTGACTGACGATAAATTAGAGAGCTGTGAACTGCTTACTTGGGATACAAATAAGCTCGTTTTGCTATGCACACAATTCATCAATGGGGAGTCATACTGAATATTGGATCGTCCCCTTTGGTACGCGCTCAGTCGCCAGACCCCAAAAACGAGAAAATCAGGAGAGACGCGGCTGCACTGTTTATTAGAGGAGCGAGACAAAACTCAGGCCACAGAAGCTCTAGATTTATAGGACAAACGATTACCATAGATGGTCGACAGACACGAAGCGAATCAACTGAGACAGTCACATATGGCAGTTAGGGGGTCAGAACAAATCACGTTACAGGGGGGTATCAGAAGGCAGCCGAGAGAAAAGTGCACTGACCAGACAGCGCACAGGCGTTCGACCGCACGCCTGCAATCTGATTGACTGAGTGGGACCATACCACCACCCACGACCATAACACCCGAGCTGGGCCGGTCGATCGACGTGGCGTGATGCGTAGTGGCTGTTCGTTAGGAGATGCGCCTCCTAACACGGAATCACGCCATAAATTAGTTAACTTATAAAACGGATTATCATTTTGACCACAGCTCTCGCACTCGGGTGCTTTCGAAAAGCACCAGACAAGAGTTGTTTTGTTAGAGCTAACCAGACTACATTTGGACTCCAGCTCACCATCATAGTAACCACTGTCACTGACTTCACAGAAGGCACGATCGACTGTGTGTTAACATTGCGGCTCAACCCACAGTGTTATTTAGTCAAACACATGGTCGTTTACGTCTATACGAGTGCACAGATTACCAGAGATCATTCAGCCAGACAAAACCTTCGATTCCAAGGGAACGCATTCAATGTTTTGCTGACTTGATCAACGCGGATGAATACCATGTCCACTTATTTTTGCCAACTCTCAAACTTACTCCCATGCGGTCTGAAAAAAATTGTGAAGCTTTCAGTAAGTTTGTGCTTGACAGAGAAAATATTTCTGCAGCTAACACGGTGGTACGTTTCCTATAGTCGCACTCAGGCGATTGCCGGCCTGTCTCTCAGTGATAACCTATTGGGCAAATAGCCATCTGAAGTCAAAATCAAACTGACCAATTGGAGTTCGGTCAAATAATCAATTCACAGATTTGCAACCCGTGCATTTGTAGTCAGAACTGTAAAGGCACTGCCTGAATAGGTTCGATGTGCACAGACTGACTCGTGTCACACAGAGTAGTGTTCCCATAAATTGGTTCGGAGTCACAACTGCGCCATCTAGATAAACACTGAAAGACGGTTACACCGTTCAAACAAAGTCTTCGGCTACTGAAAATAAAGCAGACGAGGGAGTTAAGTAACCTCGAAAGTTCGCATTACAGTCAATTGAACCCGGGAAGGACAGAACCGCGGGAACCAGGATGTGAAGTAATCGTGAGCAGTTTTCCATCTTCTAGGAAGGCAATTTAATCTTCTCGATTATCACGACACATTCGGACATTTCTTTTGTAAATAAGGCAATCAATGGGACCAGAATAGAGCTCCGTTTGTTCCAACGAACATTGTCCGGAGGAACTAATTAACATACCAAAACTTTGGCGCTCCAGTAACTTGATAGGTTTTGAGTAGAACATTTCGTACATACAAGACAAAATGAACTCAAGTGCAGTGGTGGTTGGCAGACTTTCTTTCTTAGAGAATTCCGAATATCAGATATCTACTGAGAATTCAGAAATCAGTTATTACAATTCAGCATACTTGTAGCAGCACATTGCGTAAAACAAAAGCGCGCTTCCTGAATGCTCGGGTTCGAAACGTTCTGCAAAGCCATGCACAAAGATAATCCACTGTTATCACCTCTGTACAGCTAACGCCAAAAACACTAAACACAGTTAGTACCAGGTTTAAGTTGAGATAGCATGAAAGTCGATTGGTTACACTTGAAACATTGAAGTGCAACCATGAAATGTATCAGATTGCCCAGAAAACTGCATAGATCGACGATGTTTCGCAATCCCAGACCATTTATTTTGAAAGTCGGTGCAATGAGCTATCTAGATTAACTCGACTTTCAGGCTCAAATTATGTACCAATATATCATGGTTGCGGTTGTCGTAGGACAGCCGGAACAGAAGAATGACGTTATGAAAGTGAACACGTTGTGGCTAAGTTACGTTTTCATACGTTATACTACAGACCTATTTTGATGTGTAACACATTAGGAAACAAGCAAAATGATCAGAATGCCAGAAACATTCGGGATAACCGGAGTTCGTGTCGGTGTTGATGCGACTGGCAGCATTTTTATCGCCTTGAAATTTTTCAGCATACAATCAACAGTTAACAAGACAGAACAGAGAGAAGTAATGATGGGTTGACAACTTGGCCACGTGAATAAATGGTAAATACACAAATTAACGTGGAAGACGATAATTTGAAATAAAAACTAAGGCAAAAATAGATAAACCTGAAAATCAACGTGTCACGAAATCACGAATAATATGGCAGATCGAATGACTGTGAGGAGGTAATTGCAACAATTTTAAAAAAATGCATATATAGTAACAAGACAAGTGATTGGGAAGTACTACGTAGAGAAAACCGTGTGCTAGAGCGCAACGGCTCGCCTACTGGAAGCACCGTGCACAAGAGTTGGATCTGGTCCCCGAACGAGGCTGGCATCTGGTCCACAAGCTTGGACACGCGAGACCCGTAACGAAGGATCTTGCCCACGAGGAGTACAACGGGCGACAAGAGGAGAGGTAGGTGTGACCGGCAGGATGTTTGCTCCATCCACTTTAGTTTGATCAACATTCGTGGAGACGAGTAAAGTTGCCTAAAAATAAGAGTACATCGTTTCCATGTCAAACTAGGAAAGAAACCTCGGCGAGACGCCAACGCTGCAAAGATGTGTGTGTGTGTGTGTGCTAAATTCGGCTGGATGATAACCAGTCTCGGAAACAACAAAACAATGCATACGGGTTTTCCAAACACGTGTATCACTTAAAATGATCAGGCTCCCCAAACATAATGATTCAGTTACGAGAATCAAGCACTGAAAAGGGTTCTGTATTCACAAAAACAGAAAGGACCACTGAGGTGTTTAATGAAGGCAGTTTGATGCGGTCACTCAAATGATAACCGAATGAAAAAGAATATTCAGAATAAACTGAACCCCTCGTTATTCACGCGAGAAAATATCATTTGGGTTGAAAAAGTAAGGTTCAGATCATACAGTTATTTTGCAGCAAGTAGTAAACAATCGTATTTACTCAGTATAAACATAGTGGCAACAACAGAAAGCAATACAGTAGTCCTCTCGAAAACTTGGGAGGAATATCAGAAGTGGAAGATAGGTTTTTATTGGAAAATGGTTACATACTCAATGAATTTAGATCGGAGAAACAGAAGACATGCATAAACAAACGAAATAGGGAAATACTTTTAGAAGAGGTTTGTGATCTGCTATATTTTACAATTTCTTCTTCTGACTGTCGTCAGCTGAGGCTTTGTCACATCAATCTCGAGGTGAATATACCCGCAAATACGAAAAGACCTTGTGAGCGTCATCGGTTTTCGGTGGTAACCTCATCACCAGTCGCCTTATGAACAATTCTTTCATCTCCATGATCATCGAATATATATGCCCTATACAAGAAACATACGTAAACTGTTTTGATGAACAGAGGGAAGCTGTGTATTCTCAACGTCCAAATTTAGTTCAGTAAAGCACTTGAAATTTTGCACAGTACAATTCAAAAATTCAACGTCCTGGGCGATTTCTTTAAACTGGTTTCAGAAAACCGACAAATCCAAGAAACAGCATGTTCGAAAAAGCACATTTACACCTTTTTTATTGACAATTCTGAACGTTTACCGTTATTATCTGACATACTGGTGTTCGTGTTGCGTTCCATCTAATTCACTGCTCATCGGTTTTTACGCTCACTTTGTGATCATTCCAAACTGAGTCTTGCTCACCCAACGACCGAGTTATGTGATCCAAAGATTTTCTACCTTGCCCCAAATCGACTATTTCGAACCTCTGTTGAATAGATAATAAAAGTACCTTGCCTTACCATAAGTAGTCTGTTGTCGCATGACGTGAAAAATGACCTTCGATTTTTTGAAAAGTGAGGTTGACCAATAACGTTCCTATCCGGGTGCTAACCCTCAAGTAATCTTCCCCGTGGAGGACAACGGTAAGAACTAGCAGTGGTTCTATAGAGCGCCTGATTCTACTCATCAATACGCAATCAAACACATTCCATCCTAATGGACATGATTTGCGGGTGCCACACACAAACACCGGTTGGCGAATAGGTTGATTCGGAGACTATTCAACTATTTCAATGAGGTTCATACTCGAATTGACAATGCAGTAAACTATCACATGCATATTAACAACATGATCGTGTATCGACTGATAGCAATAAACCGAGGCTGTTCGGTTTGCGCTGAAACACATAAGAACATATGAGCAAATTTTCTGGCATCAAGTATAACCGAGTGGATGCATCTTCCTGCAACCAGTGCAAGTCATTGTCATGATTGGAACTCATAGTCATGGCTGCCACACAGTAACTGCGACTGGATTCCGTCGGCGGGACTGACAATGTAAAAATGATCATTGTTGTGAGCTCGGCAGTGATTTTGCGAAATATGTTGAACTAATGGAAAATCTAAGGGATCACTGTAGTACATACGGTGCTTTATCCCCCCAAGAAAAAAAGGTAGGTACGAACCCATGCAAGAGAATAACAGTTTATCGGTTCAGTGAACACCCCAGTAAAAGTGACGGGAGAGCGACCAAGACAAACGTACTTGGGTAGCCACAGGTGACGCGGCCGGTCCAGGTGGCAAATAAGTAGACTGTCGTGGGCCTGGCGAAGAACAACTGAAAAAGCGAGAAACATCAGGTAAAATGTCTCCCGTCAGGATTCGAATCTGTCGTAAAGATGCTCCATCATCGAAACATCACAATAAAGCAAGTATCTAAAGTCTCCAACCCAGCGGTGTCACACGGATAATCCCCTAAGAAACGAAGTAAACCACCGTTCGCATCAATTTGGTTCAAACCATGATCATAATACTTTCTGTTTAATCTGGTGTTGAGTGAGTAGGTAGTAAAAAATATGAAAACCAAGATAGATAGCAGAACCTCTGTAGTATAAACATGCACCTCCGTTTGTGAGTAGTATGACACGACTCGTATACGTGGGAAGTAAAGGGTAAGTCTGAACACCAGGAATTCGGGGATCAGAAGCGACTGTTGGAAAAGTGTATATGCACTATGCATGACACGTCACCAGAGAGAATGACGATGCACTGCTGCCAACGGATGTGGACACAGAGCAGTTATGCAAAATAGTGTTCGCGCTCACTGCTTTATACTTCCACAACCTTTCAAAGGATTTTGTGCGATAAACAACTTCTCTAGTCAACCGTCTTTTGTGGCCAAAACATCTCTTTCTTGATAGTGACTTTTGGACATTCAAAGGAAAAAATCGTAATCCCTCCGCCAAAGTAGGGTTTTAACAGTGGTTAGAATAATTACAACCACACTTGACAGCAGCACTTCTATGAAGTTGTCCGAAAAACTGTTGGTAAAAACACTGAATTTGAACGTTTGCACGTCGTCCTTAGAGTGAAATCGGTCATATGGTAGACAGCATGCTCAGGGAAGATTTAGCAACCTATGTCACCCGCATAATTTCTGTCCTTCGCTGAAGAGCTAGGTAGATAACGTAGCCGAACCAAAAGCCCATCTATACAGCCACAAAACCCAACTACCATTTGTGGATGTCCACGGTACTTGTCAAGCGACGGTGTCTCCAAATACTAGTGGCGTGTGGTAAGGACAGATTTTATAGACCACCAAACAGAGCAGTCTCGTTTTTTATACTTCGTTGGTTTGGACACGTTATACATGTACTGACTTGCCATTTGCCACTTTGCACCCACCTAAGCCGAAAGCAACAGTCTAGCTGCCAGTGTATGACCTGAGTTCACAGCATGACAATTTTGAAATAAAACCTCGAGTGATAATTGGAGTGTGCAACATACAAAGTACCTGTGATTAACATCAACAGAAATGGCGAAAAAAGTAACCAATAGCGCTCGTATTGTGTGTGGTCCTTGTGTTCCACAAACATGTTTCCTCAAGTGATCAGTCGTTTTAATCACCGAGATTTTTCAACTTTAATACTCGCTTTTTTGTCTTAGTATTGATGTCAGTCACTTATAACTGGTTAGCAGATGACTACAAATTCAAACAAGACAAATGGCTTCACAACCACCACGGTAGGAGTTCGTATCGCTGTCAAACCCAGATTACAGATGGGCTCTTACAAAAGTGAAGGCTGAGTGGGTTAACGCGGACAGTTCACTAAATGTGATCAGCTCTAGATGGTGGTTTATTCGCAGTAAAACAGATTATCAACAACGAATCAGTAACAACGATATATAAAGGTTGGCTAAATTGAAAACACGGAGGCCTTCCAAGTGTACAATCGTCGGCTTAATTGACCATCACTTCCTCGTGCGTTCATGACAAAACTTTATCGACGAGCACGATGCCACTCATCCACTGAGTGTGAAGTAACTCATCATACGTGTCTGATGGACACGAAGGAACGATCACACAAAATATTATGTGCATGTATTTGAGATGCAGATTTGTTTGTGTAATAAGTTGTGTGAAAGTTTCAACGTTCATCCACATATATTTGCGATGAGCTTTCGTGATGCGTCGGTGAGTAAAGTAGCCAGATTATATGAGCAATTGGTCCGGAAATTCTTGCATTCGGATGTGAAATACACACGAAAACGGTCGAGTCTGTAGAGCAGTCATCAGTCGTCATAAATGGTTACAGACTTCCCGAAATTGTTATTGTTCCTTATGTAACGCGCTAAGCAATGATAATAGTGGAATTGTGTTCCAAAACTTGTCCATTCTAAGATGCTTCGATATCACTTTTGAGCGCCTTGATATCATTCTCGTGCGATTTGGTGCCAGTTTAAGATGACCCAAGGAGTTTCTCTAGCAGTCTATTAGGAAAGTCCGAATTAAACAGCATATACTAACGCAGTGGAGCAGAGAGTGGAAGATGATAAACTGAAATGAAGTCCTAAAACTAAGCGAACGCTTATACCAATAGGTGATCTAACCGGGTTAGGCTAGCAAATGTTCATTGTAGAGAACACACCTGCGGCATGGCTGGTCGTCGAAATGGGGATGTTTGTTCTTTCCGGGTCACATCTATTCATCCCACAGCGTTAGTATGTTCTAGTTACGGTGAAGCTTGCTGACCGGACTCGGTTAGAAGGTCTGTCGGAATAAGACCTACGTAATGGTGGGATACCAGCGTGATGCAGCTAGTTATCCTTAGCCCCGCTGTGCTAGTACAGTCTTTGTCTGAGCGAATCAAAATTATGGAGCAGTGTCAAGAAAACCCTCGGGTCGCCCTAAACTGACATCAAATCAATGAACAATCATATCCAGACACGCAAAGGTGATATTGACACACCCCAAAGTGGAAAATGTAGTGATCCCTTCTGAATTGAGTCAGCAGAACGTTGAATTAAGCAAGAAATGGATGTGTAGTTCAGGTTGTTCAAGCAGTATTAATCAGATAAAGTATTTCACAAGGAGTGTGACAAACAGAGATTAAATAAACGACTTCCACAGCATTCAAGGAATGAGTATGAACTGTTTCGAAGGACACTGGATGTGTACCGTTTGGTTTCGTCAAAACCGTAATGCATGTGCAAAATGAACAGCTAAATGTTTACAGGAAAAATCAATTAGCTCACCAAAAGCATCTTATATTAGAGCGGTAACTGCTGCTCAATTAACAAAACAAACACATGAGAGCATGAAAAACGGTAGACTTTTGTCCGTGGCTGTACGAACTGTTGATGGTAGAATATTTGGCCTCCTCTCTGAAGGAGGATATATCAAAACAACATCCAGAACTTCTATTAAGAGCCTGACTGATATCAAATACGGTAGAGTTGCATGTACAGAACCTAATAATCTACTTTCAGAGGGACAACGAAAAATCTATGACCGTCATGTAACCCGTCTTCTCTAACAAGCTCAGCTCCCAAGCTGGAACGGCGCTAAGTTAAGCATCAGCCTACACTGTACAAACAAGACAAGGGCGTTAGGATGATAATCGGAGTACTGGGACATGTTCACAAATAGAGTAGTTGAGCTATTCATTGTTACAATGAACAGCCCAAACAAATATTACGGCGACGACGACGAAACCAAAGTGATGCACTTTATAACGCAAGTAGGTAAACTAAAAGTGTTCACATAGAACAGAAGTGGGCGACGAAGGAGGCTTCCAGTGATGGAATAGGTCAAACAGATTTCCCACAAATTCAGTGTCTATCCAGCTCCTTTCAAGGTAGACTTCATTGAGGAAATCCATATGGTAGGGCATATCGAGTTTGAAAGGGATTTTTCGCATGGTCCCGAGGGCAAAAGCCATCTTGGCAGGTTGTGCGTCTCAGTCAGTTTGCGGATGCGAACACTTCGTTTACTGCTATCGGTCGTGAACGTAAAATAGCCAGATCAAAAGGAACAGACAACGAATATACACACAATCATACCAGGCCTTTTGTAACCGAAACAACAATTCAATGGGTTGCTCCGGTCACTCTTACAAACATGTAATGTCAACTTATAAGTCCGGATCAGCATAGTTTCTTCAGAAATCGGAAACTTCATATTCAGATTACGATACAATATCACGAAGGAGTTGAAGGGGTCGACCTGGTACCATAAAATGTTTAACAGTCGATTATGTTGCACTTCAAGTAGTAGGTTCACCAGTCTAAGATAGCTCCATCAGCAGTCGTTTCAACCAATTCGGAATGAGTTCGAATACTCGCCGAGACGGTTGCCAATCTATTGTGCCTAATGGCGGCTTCAAACATGTACACAATCTTTCGTTGACTCGGTGCATACACGGGCAGCTGGCTGAATGGCCTGAAGTTGAACACATCACTCAAGGGTACTAACAAAATGAGCACATAAGCTCTACTTAAAAACATGTATGAACAGTTAGGGGACCTGTCACCTAGAGCCAGAGACGAGAAGAACTAGCTTCATGCAAAATTAGTACACGTCTCTAACCCATTTTTATCCGACAACTACCTCGCAAGTCCCCTAATTCAAATGGCGTTCGACAGGGCTGTCCGATCTTCCCCTTCCTTTTCAGTCATCGTAGTCTGAGTTAAGTAAAACGATATTGTCTAACTCTTCTGCAGAGAGCATGTAGACCAAGATAAACCGATTAACTTATATATTTGGTCCGTATAGTACGCGTTCCCCAACTTCAAAGTGTGATGTTGTTGGAGGAGTGGGTTGGCACTCATTCTGTCCAAGTTATTGTAGGGTAGGCAGCTGGAGACTGTCGATCTCCTCATCAGCTTGTAACACGGTTAATGAGACGTTCACGAGGACAGCAAAAGCCCGTAGTGCATTTGTCAACATTCGTTATTTGTGGCGTCCCAAAGACTCCGTTATTGTTTTTTACTGATTACTACATGCGTGTACTCAGTTATTCTATATGGATCACTATGGGTCGTTTGGAAGGTCCATCTAGACTCTCGGTATTCGACGGACACTGCCTATGCCAATTAGCCCGTACCAAATGGGTTGACCAAGTGAGCAACGCAGCCGTCCGACGGCGTGCATCTGGGAAATGTGTAATTTCACAACTGATAACCGATGGAATGAAAATGCCACCGGCACCAGTGGAATAATATACTCCAGTTGTTCAGTGGAGCTGCTGATGGTTAGAAGAAGCGATAACGCGGCTACGGATTATAAAAGTCTTGAATGCCCCGCTGAGCAAGGCTGGCAGGTGTCGTCTGCTCGTCTGGGAGTTCACGATTATCCACTCTGTCGGTTGGACACGCTCTTGGACACGCCGTGTATCCAGGTAATGACGAGACTATATCCGGAAGGTGATTGGATTTTCTTTCGTGAAGCTCTACCGACATGTCCTTGTTTTCTAGGCTTCTCTCACTTCATACATTTGTACTTGTGCAGCGCCTTGCTAGTACGTGGACTACTGTCAGGAGCAACGGCAACCTGAGTTACAGTGCTCACGGATACGGCTTAAAGCTGACAATAACGATGACGACGAACCCTTGGCTTGTGGCAAAATAGCGCATCTTGATTACGTCCGTCCGCTCTGTGACAGGAACTTTTACCGCTTTGGACAGTCAGAACGGTACAACCGATCACTACCAAATTTGATTAATTTACTGTGCTCATAAGCATCTCAGAGGGATTTTCTAGTGGAAATCCGTTCGATTCACCGCTCATACAAGCCCCGACACAACAGAAGATCTGACAGGGGGGGCAATCGAAATATCGCGTTAAAGATACATCAGGATTGGACGAACGGTCTCAATGTTGTGCTTTTCGTTATTCGCCAGTTTGTTTGTTCCATATTCCACCAATTAACATAGTTTGACTTTGCATGTGCTAATACGATCAGCCAATGACGGACTGTGACTTCTTTAATGCTGTTGTACATCCATAAATTCGGCTTCTCATCTAATGAATAACAACTGCTTACTGTTACCAGTACTAGGTGTTCTCCTTATTTCTTGTGTGGGAGGTTTCAATTCAAGTACGATTTCTAGGGCTATTCGAAGTCCATAATTCTGAGCATCACAGATATTTAACTCGTTTAAAAATTGAAGGTAGGTAGAATCGAATAAACACTTCATCCCTTAAGCATTAACTGATTCAGTCTGTAAATTAAAAGAACACAAATGAGAGCTTTACATCACGATGCCTATATGGGTCACAATTCGTTGTGCAAATAGAGAATGAACCTCAGTGCTTTGCATAAAACTGAAACCCCAAAGAGCTGGGAAAATGATACATCTTTAGCCACGAACAGTTGTCCGGTTAGCGAACAAACGAAAACAAACTGAGCAAAGAAACAGTGAGTGAACGTGATCGACTAACGTTGAAGATAATGCGATCGTATCGGGTCGTGTGGATTTTTCGGTTCCAGCCTCTGTAATATCCTTTAGGACAGACTCCCGAACAGATAGCGATCGCGAGGTGCCAGCTGTCAGACCATCATGGTCTTTCGGTTGAACATTCGAATCGTACTTCCACGTTTGAGCGACGGTAGACCGATGGTTAGGTCGAGAACCGCGAGATGCTTCGGCTTGCATCTCAACTACATAAGGGACATATTCTTTCTTGTAGTTCGAACCACTGTTCTGTCTGGATGACGAGGAGCTTGTCTGTTTGCCTGAAAAGAGGTACGAGGAGTCAACGGCAAGCGGTACATCATAGATTCGACTGTAATCACAAAAGCGTGGGAAAATGCATCCACGGATCACAGCATCATAGATACGGTTAGGGCTTTTGTGGCTACTCAAATCGCTGCTTAGAACAGCTATCCTAGGTGGCAATGTGCTGCAGTCAATAGCATGCTTGCACTTATACTATTTCAAGTTCTTTCACTTGATCTGGTTTATCCATTTTTTATCCCCTTTAGCAAACAATATTCCAGGTTATTTCATGTCAATGTTGGAGTGAGTGGCAACTCGGGTCACAGTACCACCTTCAGGTCAAGTTCATAGCCATTATGAGTGAACGAATGGATGCAGTTAGTGTCCAAAATCAAAAAAAGATGGAAAAATCTACGTGCAATGAGTGACCTACGTTCAGAAGTCAATCAGTTAACCCTTGTCAGTCTACACCCAACTGAGCAGAGACGTAGCTGCCGGAAGGTCGAACAATCAGGCTCTTGATGGTGTTTATGAGTACACACTAAAAGCTGTCTGTGATGGTCGCTGCTCTTGTCCTTCGAGTGGCTGTTCAATAACACCCTTTAATAACGTGAAAACAAAACCGAACACAAGCAAGTCACCATCCGTTGAATGCCGTGGTTTGTACTGTGTTTAGGTTGGTAAAATTATCGACCAAAATGCAAGATAGGAAGACTTAAAGCAGGTTGGATAAGTGTACCCTTCAACAACCTTAGTTCAGCCAGCACCCAACCAGAACATGTCAGAACCTTTCAAACTCAAAGGGAGCATTTAAGCATCAATAACATCTGCCTGAAGTAAATTTCAAAGAGGTTCCATTTACTGATATGCGAAACAAAAGTGACAATGTAGACGAACAAGCTTGAGAAAATAAGGATTAGCCTTGACAGTCTCAGACCAGTAGTTGCCAATGTCGTTCACCTAGATGACCATGGAAAAGTTCAACTTTAAAGATTAAACGGAGAATACAGACGAGGCCGAAATCATGAAAAACTACTAAATCCGGAAGATTTAAAGTAGGCTGTCTCTACGTATTGCAAACAATCGAGTTACCAACACCAGCAAAACAGTGTCCACAAAAACTTCACACGTATACGTTATATTAGAAAACATTGATCATCAGTGATTTGATTCCTCAGGTGGTTTCCAATCTCAAAACTAACAGCTACCTACGATACTCATAAAAAGCCATTCTGTTTGATGAATCGCAGGTATCATTAGATTATTTGCATGGAAAATAGTTCCCGTTTATTTTGCCCTCTGTGACGAAATCTGTTAAGTGTAGGATACAATAACGGAAAAGCCAACAAACCACCAAGTCCTAATCGATATTAGAACTGAATAATGTTTTAGTCGCGAAACAAATGAGAAACATTTTCATGTCGTTATCCTTACCGCGACGACCGGAGGCACCAGACGGTTTTCGGCGTACGTATCTCAATACGAATTTTCTTAGGGCCTCGGATTCACCAAGATACCTGAAAGAAGCACCAGAGATCAACAATCAAAAGGGAGACGATCGCCGTTCTAAAACCTCTACGTTGTAAAGTGACCAGTGATGATTGAAAAGTTCCAGCAGTTCAATGCCAGGAAGATCTGTGAATGCAAAACCGCGTTGTCTACTAAATGCAACAGGTTAACAATGCTGACAATTAGTGATTGTCACTGACACCCGTGAAAGGTCTCAAGCACATTATCCTGAGTTGATTGACAGCGTACAACTGCGTTCGAATCCGAGACCGCGTGATCGATTACCAAGCATCGCTACCACTGAGTTGTTGAGAACGATGGTGTGTACTGGTTGGACAAGTCGACAATGGTCCATCGGCAGTGCTCTTGGTCAGTCCACTTCATTCAAAGCGTACATCGAACAGAAAGTAACTCAGGCGTCACGAACCAGCCATGAAGCGTCCATCGAAGCAAACGGAAGACAGACAAAATGCAAAAGGGAGTATACACAGTGCGTCAGCCGAACCAACGTAAATGAACAAAAGTAACCAAAAGTGTGTAAATTAGTGATGCTTTGCGCTTGTAATATGCCAGCCAGGATTATATCCGAGACGCACAACTTCCGGAAACCGATCTCGATCGTAAGCAAAAGCTGCTCCGTACATACTACCACAGTGGTATTGGTAAAGTGGTTACAACGCTAAAAACAGAATTACACACACGAACTTAAAACTTGCCTGAACGCATTCGCGAACTGATCTATAACCACTGATGGCGCGAGCTAGGTAAACATTCTAACGTAAGTCAGTGAACACAATTTCAATTCAGCAGCATGGAGCAAACCCAATTTAAAAAAAACGTGGAGCAAGATGCACAACAAAAAAGAGGGCGGAATGTCTGTCAGTTTTACATCATACTTCATCTGAAGATATTTTCGTATTTTTCTTTATTTAAAAGCGAGAACAATGACCACCGAAGAGGGCTACAATGAGTCAACATTCCCTTCGCTGACAGCGGTTCACAGCCATTTCCTTCAGTGACTCTAGCCGATGACACTCAGCATCTTTTGGATCCAATCTGAGGAACTAGGTAGAGCCAACAGAAGTCAAACCTAGCGCTAACCTTCTCACAACCCTGCAACAAGCTATGGGCTCCCCACAGTGTTGTCCCTTCAAATCACATCCAAAGTGTGCGAATAAGAAGGATATGATGGGCACAGGGCACATCGGTCCCACCTCAGCCGATGAACTGAAAATACTTCGCATAAAGATAGGTCATTTGTCTTCAGCGCACCTTACCGTAGTTCACCACTGCTCACATGCTGTTGCCATCAAACACGGGCAATGTGCCACGGAAGACTGTCAAAAACAGACAACCTACGAATATCACTGGTGTTGAACAGCCAAGCTTCACAGCTGTGTGCACAGTCACGTTACACATCTTGCCCTTTGATGAAAGACGGAGGTCGCACCGGCGCCAGAGGCGTTTCAGGCGAATAAAACCCAACATAGATTTGGCGGGAGATAAAGAGGTTTCTTACTCAACGTCGCTACCAGCTGTGATATAAGTCCCAAGGTGAACAAACCTCCAACTAACTCCAAACTGCTACCACCCACACAGTGAACTAACAGTTCGTCGAAATTAACTCCACACCCTACCAAACAAAGAATGGGCCTCAAGTGTTATAGGAAAAAAATTAAACCATTCCGATATGCGACGCCAGCTGGAATTAGCCAGAGTATTGCGTCTCAAAAAATTGCTAGCCCGAAGGGTCGATTTTTGCTAAAACTGACACATACAAACACATCACTCTATGCTCCCGTTGTCTAAATCACTATCCTACCGAGCAGTGTTCAATTAGGCTGTTATTCCGGTTTCAACCATTTGCCCACGGATGTCCATATGCGAAACGAGTGGGATTTGGTTTCTGTCTCATGTAAGCCAATGGAATCATCATCAGCGTCTGCAAGTAGACTATATGCTATTTGCCGATCACATAAGGTCCAGTACAACTGTTCGTTAAGGATTGATCAATGCGAGTGAACAAAAGCACTCACTTATGCCTCGCAGTAAACCGATCGGCTCGTTGCTCTGACAAAAAACCAAGCAAACTTTGAACCCAGCAGACGTAATGAATGCAACATGTTGAAGCTCGAATAAAGAAGACAGTAGGCTGATGTTGCACGATTTATGTCCGGACAAATTTCGCTGCATCTTTACGAGTGCATACTACAGACCATTTATATATCAGTATGAGAAAGAGAACAAGATACCAGAGAAAGCCAATTGTCAGAGTGCACAATCACTGTCACTACCAAGGTAGCGACAACCCTACAAACAGTTGTTTCTGAACACACAACACGGGTTTGAACTTTCGGATTGCAATCGCTTCGGC
>QNGE01004678.1:0-57161 GCA_008508345.1 Paragonimus westermani | reverse complement strand
CGGACATCAAAACGAACAAACTGACTGGATCCGGGTAGATTGCGCCCACAGCCTCGAACCCGTGTACAAATCGCTGAATCGCTGAATCAGAGAGTGTCTGCTGAGTCCCAGCGCTGCTGGATCTAACAAGGGTCACTGTTGATAGAGACCAGCAATGTACAATATTGAACGGTTGGTCTTGGGTAATTCTAAGAAAACCGGACACGATGATGCGGAAGAAATCTGAGGTTGTGTAACCCAAATACTTCAGTACGTAACCAATTTATGGTATTCGATAACGAATAACAGGAATCGTATGCAGTTTTCGGTACAAACAGCACCAATTAGATAGAAGTGTGGATAGACAATGAGAGTAAAAAATAATTTTAAGAAATCGAGTCACCCGCAGTTACTTACATCAGACTTCTGCGATGATGCATGACGTGGGACGCATTGTCGAAACCAGCAAGCGCGCGCGGATTGAGTTTGGGGTGTGTAACGGAGCGTGCTGCTGGGAGCCAGTTTCTTTTCATGCCTGGGAAGAAATAATTCGAACGGTCGAATTTTCTAATTGATTGTTGGATTAGTCCGTTGGTAGATTGATTAGTACTGGGTTTTGCGTAAGTGTGAACTGCAAATAGTTATATTTTTTCGATATAGAAGTGCAAGTTTGCACAGAAGAAAGCAAAGTAAATGCATTGATTTGTATAGTGACAATTGCGAACATTCATCTGTATGTATATACATGTGCATATCTGATTGTGTCGACTGAAGTTCACGTAATTATGGGCAAATTTATGTATTTATTAACTCACCATTCTAAATTCTGTATTCTTAAGAATGTATAATTTATATGTATTTACGATAGCTTTTCTGCATTTTAATGCGCGTGTCTCCACCTATGTGGGCTGCTAAGCGTGCAAACGTTTGTGCATTCTCGAATATGCCTTCGGAGGCGCAGCACGTGTCACTGAGTTAAGTGCGAACGCTATTTTGGGAGACAGATTAAGATGTATTTGTAAAGTGAAAGTGAAACTAAGAGGACGCGCGTTGTACGTTTTAAAACTTCGGCTAATCACTCTCCCTCTCCATTGTGTTGCAGAGCCGGTGGTTTGTACAGTCGCCGAGGAAGAGGTATAGGGCCGATCATTCCAACCCCGGTGTGAGGTTCCACGTCCGGGATGTGAGCGAAGGTGAACGGGGGCCGCTGAACGGGGGCCTCTGTAGTTTGGTTCCTGACCACGGTACCATGCATGACGATAAGCTGGTGGGCGGTGTTCATTGTGCAGCGTGAAGCACGACACTGTCGGAGTCTCCAGGGCGGCGTCAACTCTCTCTAAGTCCTCTGCAATTTTCAGTGCCGCGTCCAATGCTGTTGGAGGATGCAGCAGGAGCTCACGCTTGATACTCATGCTAGACACACCAATGACCAACTTTTCCAATACTCGTTTGTCTTGTTCTTGAGCGGACTCACCATCATACGCCTGCTCGGCGAGGTATCTCAGGTCTCTCACAAACGCACTGACCCTCTCGCCTGCTTGTTGTCGTCTTCCCTGAAACTGTTCCCTCCACTGTGCTGGCAACCTAGGTGAGTCTAACAATTGGCGGAGCTCTTGGAAGGTCCTGTCACCGATCGCACCATCCATCACTCGGCTGTTCAAGACAATATCCAGCGCTTCACCTGAGAGGAGACAAAGGAGGGCCACTTTACGTCGGGCAGCGGGAAACTGATCGATATACAGCTTTGCCATGCTCTCCCATCGTCGATACGACATCCCCGGGACAAATTTCTCCGGCATCGGTAGAGGGGGCACTGCAGTCGCTGGCTGTGACAAAGAGAAATTCTCGACCGCACGTGTGAGAGTGTTTACTGCCTCTGTCATCGCGTCGGTCATGCCCTCTTCGTTGAGGTTCTGATCACCTTTCGCTTGTTTTACTGGCATCTGTCTTCTTTGAATCCTGGCAGGGTCGCCAAATTGTAACATGCAGGCCAGCCGCTTTCGCTCTTACTGTCCGTGGCCCGAATCTGGAGCAATGTGGAGGCACCGAAGTAGGGGTTCGAACAACAGTTCTGAAAAGAAGAACAGAACAAACAAGCATGAGCCGAAGGCCCAGTAAGCCATGCACACGACTTACACAAACGCAAACCAAAACGGTACCGACAACACAGCAGCACGCCCCTTTACACAACTCAAATTCAATTCGTGCGCGCTCGCTGGTTTCGGTTGCGCGTTACACAGCTCCCCTCTTCGTAAAGCATAGTCCCCGGTGCTCCAAACCCTCTACAAACCGGCTGATGCTCATGTTGCCAGGTTGGATAGAGTGCCTGCGGGCCCTCTGCCCGTTTTCCCGTAACTTCATTGTTTTTGTACTTTTTTTATCTCGACAACTTTTTCTTTAATCCTGATAATCGTCTCTTTTCCGATATCTCTACACTTCATTACGCTACTTCTCTTTTAACTTCCTTACTCGTTTTTTCTCCTTGCGACGCAATTATTTTTATCGTGGCACTTCTTTTTTCATCCTGGCAGAGTCGCCAAATTGTAATATGCCAATGAAGAAGGAGAACAGGGGTGTGTTGGTACCCGTTTATGGAAAACACGTAACACTAGTCACGGTTCACTCAGTCAAGTTGTCCTCAATTGGGGCCTCTACCTCGGCGACTGTACAAACCACCGGCTCTGCAACACAACGGAGAGGGAGAGTGATTAGCCGCAGTTTTAAAACGTACTACACGCGTTCTCTTAGTTTCAATTTCACTTTGCAGTATTATATATATTTTTCGACAAGATTATTTGTACCACTTTAAATAAACTCGATATAAATTCCATTTCATTGGATTTTCAGAAATTGTATGTAAGGAAAATGACTCCCTGCCCCTGAGTTGTAGGCCATGCGCGGGTTTTCGTTTGTGTAGATCATGTCCATGACTGTTCGTGTTGTTCTCTTCTAAAGAACTGTTGTTCGAACCCGTAGTGAAAAGGATAGTTGGGGCAGCAGTGCTACAAGGAAAATACAAAGACTCAGTAGCTGTCCGCATTAGATTCTATCACACTAAATCTGCTGCGTGTTGCAACAAGATTCTCTTTTTTAATAACGAAGAGATTACAGTGACTTCGGTTCCTTTGGCGCGCCAAAAAAACGTTGCCACGGTTAGCCCACAACAACCACGAGTGCATGAAGCAAAAAGCGAGATGCGAAAGTACGAAGTGTGTATTGATTCAAACAGTAAACAAGTAGTTAATGTGTACGACGAACATAACAGGTATGAAGAATAGTGAGTACCAAGAGAGCAAAAGGGCAATAGACTGCAAACTTTGTAGTGGCCCAATGAACCAACTGACAGGAATTAACCAAAATATGGGAATGCTGAAAGAAGCTGTAACGGTAACGGGCGTGTACAAACGGTATACGTACAAGCAGGAGGAAGACGTTTCCAAAAATTGGGAATGACTCAATGGCAAGTCCAAATCCGTGGAATTGGATAGGCCGCTGCCTGAGAGAAAGACAACACCAAGAGGTAGTTCTGGACGACGACTGGTAGATAATTCCATACACGACGTGGGTTGACGAACGTTCGGCGTCGATAGGTCAACAAAGACTGGGAGCCAAAGTTTCGCCGTGCGACCACTTCATCAGCCCAAATATCCGAGCAAGCGAGGAAGACAGAGACGGCACGCGGTAGCTCCCGCTTTTCGTCTTAATTTATTTCAAAAATCCCATGATGATGCTTTTAAACATGTGTACAGATGAAGTTTAAGAGATGGCACGTACAAAAATATACGAAAGAGTTGCAAAATGTAATTATGAACTGTAGGCACTAGAGTACCTTCCCACCAGAGCGTTTTGTAGGTTCAAAGCACGGAGGAAGGACAGCAGTGAAGAGAAAAACGAACCAAACACTTGAAAATCATATCACGTATCGTAATCTGCTAGGTGTTGCAAAAGTGTAATTATGAACTGTAGGCACTACTACCCGGGTTGTACGTCTCTGTATTTCGAGCACCTCACTTCAACAGAGGAAGACATTGTTTTACATTGAGAACTCCGTCTGCTTCTCTGTCCCGGATACAACTCGACCATATACCAGTTAGGTGCAGGTGGTGCAACTCTGTTAAAGACTTGGGCTTTTTGAAGCAATCACCTGGACTCGGGTCCCGCTATAGTGCATACCTGTGTCGTTTCGTCATTTTCCCAGAATTCATACACTCGTGAATTCGAGACACGTAACTGGCACTCAGGCTAAGAAAGAGTAAAAAACGCTTATCAGGGAGCACTGGTAAACTAATTGTCCAATTCGAGTCGGGTGAGGAAACCTAACTAGCACTAGGAACAAATCGCAGTATCTGCGAAAGCTTGTGAAGAGTTATGTTCTGATGAAGCACTGAACAACTGGATTTCTGTCATGTCGGTAAACCTTGTGAACAAGTGTTTCTCAGTTCCACCTGGCTCTGAATATGATGGCGACCGTCGAGGACTTGAACACAAGCTGATCAAAAACTTGCGCAAACGCCTTTTTGTCTGAGAGTATAGGAAAGCTTTCTTCTCCTCATCCGTGATCGTACTGGTCGTCGATCCGGCGTAAGCGAGAACATGTTCGACAAAGACGGTCCACCTACCAGCGGATCGCACTGACTTGACAGATGGGCTGAGCATTTCAAGGAACAGTTCAGGTGGTCTTAACCAGACGATTTGGACGATGGGTTATGAGTGGTCAGTTATTGCGTCCCCGATTGTCCTCCATCGGAAAAAGAAGTGGCTCTGGGGCTCCATTTATCGAAGCGTAACAAGGCTCCTGAACCAAATCTCCTCCCTCCTCTTCAAAGGTGGTGGGGGAGAGCTTGATGTTAGGACCGATGAAACTCCTCCAGACGAATTGGGAAACTGTAAAGGTACCTGGTGGTTAGTGCATATCTACAATAGCTCCCGTTTTCAAAAAGGGATCCGAAATCTATGTGAGAATCACAAAGAAATCTGTCTGCTGCATCCAAGTTACTCACTGGCCTCATCGTTGGGTTGCTCTCAAGATTCTCCGGATCTACCTTCTTCAGGAGGGAGTTCCGAAGAAATACTTGAATCTGTTGAGATCACTGTATTCGCATTCTGCAAGCGGAGTGCGGGTTTATGGACAATTGTCTCACGTTTGTCACCAAGGATGTCCGATGTCATCCTTCCTGCTCGATTTTATCATGGACGACATTGTGGAAGGTTCGCTTGAAAATTTCAGTAGACTTGGTGTTGGGCTCCTTTTTGGTTGACCGACATGGAATGTGCGGACGACGTCTTACTTGGCCACTGCCGACGACATGCTGACGATGCTGAACTAGGTGAGTCACCGGGATGGTTTGTATGAAGTGTATTTCACACCTTCAAAGTGTAGTGTTTCAAGACTGGGGCACTTCCACTCTCACTTTCCGTATTGTAAACAATCCACTTGAGAGCGTGAACACTTTCACATACTTGGGTAGCACTACTTCGTCTGATTGTAATATTGCTGACGAGATATCAGTGAGGACAAAAAACGTACTAGTTGCCTTTGTCAACCTGCGTCATCTGTGGCATCGAAAAGACGCCCGATTGTCGTTGAACGGAAGGGTAGATAGGGTTTTTGGGCGTTCTGTTTTCGGCTCTATCATTTGGAAACAGCATGTTCGTAATGAAGATATGGACAGACCTGCTGCTTTTGACTGTCGTTGTCCGCCAGTTAGTCCACATTAAGTGGAATGATCGCGTGAGCAATACGGCCTTTCACCGGTGCCTATTTCAGAACGCTCGGAATGCATAATCAATTGGTCATTGACTCTTGCTGCACAGCTTGCCATGGTTGGGTCACGCACTCCACATGCCAGCTGATCGTTTACCGCACCGGGCACCATATTGAGAACACCGACGGTAGGGCAACACTGCGCGGTCGTCACGAAATATGAAAGCCCTGACTGTCCAATTAAGCAGATTATGTAGCCTTCACCTGTCTGGCTGGGGTCCTCGTGATCACTCAAATCGCTGATTAGAAACAGCGTCCGAGATGGCAGCGTGCCGTGGTCAGCCGAGTACCTGCATTCATACCACTTCTGGTCCTTCCGCTAAGTCTTCTTTTGTCATTCTCTCCAACTCTTTCAGTATAGTTTCTCTCTAAAACGTTCCGCGTCGGTGTTGATGTGAGCGGCGACCCTAGCCACTGTACCTTCTGGTCAGGCTGAAGGCTGTCCTGATGGTGATGAGATGTGAGACAAAACCTTGGCAGTAGCACGGAAGCTTGCCAGCTACACAGACAAGGTTTCCAGATTTATGTGACTGCTCGTGTCAGGTGAGCACGTTCTTGTCACACACAAAGCAGGCACATCCGTACAATGCGCATGTGATCTTTAACCTTCTAGCCATTTCAGCGGCGGTGTGAGCTCATTGTTTCTTCCCAATAAGGTGTGACGAATCCGCTTCGAAGTTGTACTACTAATGGATACCTCATGGTACACTTCTGTAATGAATGCTTTAAAATCGAGCTGAATGGGGAGAGACTTCTCCAGATTCCCATGGAATTGCAAACAGCTGTTTTTAGGTAGTTCTCTTTAGGGGTAATTGCGAGTTGCATGTAGAACGAATCAAATAGGCCTCTAAAAATCACAGAAGTGATGCGAATCGCACTCCACTGGAGAAGAGTCTTGTTTTGGTATGGCCAGGACACGCAGTTCTCGTGTTCCTTAGTTGAATCTGTGGATTGGCCGTGGTGATTGTGCTCTGCTCAACGGTGTATTTGTGGATTGAGTAAGAACCATATTTCCCAATGTTGTATAACAGGCGGTTTCGTTGTGAGTAGTATACTACTCACAAGTAGTATACTACCCACAGGCGACATTCAGGAGGAAGAGGACAAGCCCCGAACACGACGGACGAGAAGAGACTATCGGAGCAGTGTATACGTGCTATGTGAGAGCTTTCACTAAGGTGAATGACAACGTACTGTCACCCAATGCATGTGAGTGCATGTCTGTCGTGCAAATGGGTGCACGCGGTTATCGTTTAGTTTTTGACATGACCTGTACGCAAGTTTGCGCAATAAACGAACTTGCTGGCCAAGCGTCTTTTGTGGACACAACACTAAGGGTGACAAATTTGTCATCGTGGAAAGGTTTCTATAGCGGACTAACCATTACTGAAGGTTTCCTTCCGACGATTTGCTACGTTCGTTGGATGGAAATAGATATTAAAACGATATTGTTGCAGGATTTGCTTGGTCTTCCTGCAGATTGAATAAGTTTTGAAAACGCAACGAGGAAGCACTCGTCCATTGAGTAGTTGCGAATGTAAGTAAAAACTTGACAAAGTGACTTATTCAGCTTATATCTTAACCATACAGCTTAATTGCAACTGGGAATGGATTAAGTAGATAAGTATGGAAGTAAGAATCCAATGGGATGGCACATGCTCAACTATCCGAGTTACTCCATTGCCATTTGGTACGAGTTCGGCTTTTCCGGGATGTCTGCTGTTGACCACAGTCATCAGTTTGCCGTCCGCGGCAAGTTATAAAGGAGAGGTTATAACGGACGAACTTATAGAACACCGCTGATTACCATGAACAAATAGGCTAAAATATTGTCCGTGAATGTAGGAACCTTCCGCCTCAAATTCAATAGTAAGAACCGTTTGTGTTTCACTTACTCTGGTTAAGTGAGTAGGTGATTATGCAACCACAAGGGTTCGAGATGGATATTCTGTAATTCACTGTTCAATCTTTATTGAGACTACCATCGTCCCTATTTTTAAACACATCTGGTGGTTACAGAGCCGTCGTTCTATTGGATATTAGCATGACGTGTAAAATGAAATTCACCACTTGGAATCTCGTGCAAACAAATATTCTTCACCTGGACGAACCATCGGTTGAAAACTGTTGCCGTGGTAAACGTAGGTTGCCAGTTTTGTTCTAGATACAGTTTGAAGTGACCTCTTTGCCGATTTGCAGACGTACGTTCAGAGTAGTCGATTTCCCGACCGGCTCCCTTCTGGCGTAGGCTAGTACATTATCAGTTTGAGATTTAAGTCTTCAACGTTTGTTTTTGGGGCACTTTTATTTCAGCTCATGGCCACTAACTATGCCAAACGCATGTCTCTTTTGGCTGGTCGTATCTTCGTCGATGCTGGCCGTCCGATTGATTCCAAGTCGACGAAAGTGTTGAAAATAATGCAGGAACTCCCGAAGCCAATTAAGCTCAAAGATTACTACCCTCCTCTGGAAGAATACAGTAATATTTTGTGGAAATTGCGCTACCTTGGTTTGTTTCGGGATGAGCACGCTGATTTTCGTGAAGAGATGAACCGTTTACGTGAACTCCGAGGCAAAGGCAAACGGAGGAAAGGAGAAGGCAAACGTGCTGCACTTAAATAGAAACTTTTTCCAGCCGTATTTCAATCCCGGCTGTTTCGCAACAGAATGGATGGAGTACTGTTCAGTCTTTCTTTTCGTCTTGCCGCCACAAGATCATTGTGTTTCAGCCTATCTGATCAGAATTAATTCACCGGTTAAAGTTTTTATTTAGCGTATCTTCTCATGGGTACCACCTTGTTAACTTTTCGTGACTGTGTTCTCTACTCATTTGCTAAATATTATAAAGATGTTCAAATCACTGCAGTTCCACATTGTACATAGACAGCTAGGAAAGTTTACGTGATGCTTGCTGATCATGATTATTTTCTGCCTGCATTAGTATGCCATATGCCACTCTTTCATCGCCGATCATAACACGCTTCCTACTTGTATTGATTAACATTACTCATACTTGTTTATTACTGATTCATCCTTCACTCTCTGCCATATGCTGTATTGTGTCTGATTCCATGTGACCAAGTACGTACATGTGATTGTGAATTAGGGCATCACACATCATGACTGCTTCGTACTGTCGCATTCGATCGCGCTGCTTTTTCAAAAGTCAGACGATTTTCACATTTTCTTCTGGATTTAGCGTTTAGCTTTGTGGTTTTCCACGACACTTCGAAGAGAAAGACCTGGGGTTTCGATGTTGTTGAACCTCAGCAAGTATACCTATCCCTGTCATTTCCGATTGTTGTCTCTGATCCTCGTGTCTGAACAAGTGAGTTGGTTAACATCCTAATAGCCCACTAACCGGATTTCGTATCTGAACATTCGAACATAACCGCTTGTGACTAATGCTCGGGTTACACGATCGTTCCAAGCACAGACAACTTTCCTGTTAGTTCCCGTAGTAAAGAAATCCATAAACTAGTTGGGGTTAATGTAGTATTTCTGTTCGTGACAAGTAGTTATGAGAAAGTGATTGTTACAGCTGGTTCATTAGTTGCATCCGACTACGGTTTGTATAATCTCCATTTCGCCTTGTGGCATCTTCTACTCAGTCTGATTATTGATTGTCTATCTTCTGCAGTAGTCGATTGTTATTTGCCCATCACTTTTGTTAACGGGATTGGTTTTGTTCGGATGGAACGACCATGCTTTCTTCTACTTCCGGTTAACGCTACAATATGCTAGTGTAACAGTCGTCTTGGGCAGTTATCAGTGGCAGATTCAGTTACTGTAGTAACCTATAATTCCTGTTTGCGTTCATCAAAACGTTCAGTACAAGGTCTTCAGCGTTTCTCTTCGTCAGTGATCCCGTTTTTGTTTGAAGCGTCGCTGTTTGGAACTGCATACTATCGACACGTACATACTCACGACAGCCATGTCTCTTCCTGGTACATACGGCAGCACCACAATTGCCCAAGACATGTATTTCGTCTGTCTTTTCTCTCTTGTCCCGTAGGGTGTTTAAGTTGGCATCTCTGTGGGCAACTGTTCAACAGTCTCCAGAAAGCGTTTACACTGACCAAATGCACGAGCTCTGTGTGCGCAAGTCGGAACGGATCAAAGAAGTCAGTTAATATTGGGGGCAACACAGTTTGCCACTGGTCACTGCATGTTACACGTTCATAGGCGGCTGTCGAAAGAGAATCGCACATTCCTGAAGTGGCGTGGAAAGTCAGTTTCAAGCTTATTGTCTCATGATAACTTTAGCTCGGGGCCTTGTCTTAAAATCTTAGTTGAATCTTGTTTTTACTACTAGGTGTTTTATTCCGTCTGCTTGAAAATATACACTGAATGTAATGACTGACGGTCGGCGCTGGTTTTGTTCAACTTTCCTTTTCAATTCGTCATTATGATCGCATTACTTCATCCGCGACAATTCATAACTTGATTCAAGAGTAGCGTGTCTTTCTGAAAAATTCGCATTGCGTTTGTGCATCTTTATGGCCCGCGGTTTTCACGCTGATCTGGACCTCAGACGTACTGAGTAGACGCCTTCTGTTATACCACAGCTGATTAGTTGATAAACAGCTGTTCGTGTCGCTCCCGAGACGGCATCTACCTAGAAGTTTGCCAGTTGTCTGTTCTGTCTGTTGAAGCCCGCTGCGATAACAAATCAGCATGTTTTGTTTGACAGTAGAACGACGAGCTGAACTAGTTTGTGTGTAAGCTTATTCCGATTGCGGACACACCTTTATGCCATCTACTGCCTGAAGGTGGCCATTTCTCTCAGAATTTTTTTAAGTAAGTACTTCCACTTTCTGGGCATTGTTTTCGAGCGGTGTTTCCACAGCATGCCGTCAACACTTTGGAGGTTACTGGTAGTTAAAGACAGGTTGTTTGGGAATCTCCTGCGCGTGGATTAGTTAGGTTTCACAGCTGTGTAATTGCATTGAGTTCAACCTTTTAATTAAGAATTAAGGTTATACTGACGCCACAGTTGGCTTAAGCTGATAGATGCTATCTGAGCTTTAACTGTGCGGCTGGTGATTACATCACAATCTTGATCAAAGCGGAAGTAGCTTGCCTACCCTCAAAAGCTCATTAGGAATGGGTGCAAGAAAGTGTTCCTGTCGGTCCCGTAACAGCATTACACCTGACAGTCGCAAGGTTAATAATAAGTTGAACAGAAACCTCTAGTCCTTGAGGTATAACGGATCAGGGGGTTGTTGTCCAGTTACTTGGTAGCAGTTCCGCACTACCGTCTACGGCATTACAAAGAGTACTCTCTAGGAGCCTATGTAATGTACAGGAGAAAAAGGCCAGGCAGCCTCACCGAGCCGCACTTGGGATGCTGAGTACCGGCGACAAACCTCACGGACCCTTATTCACCCAGACGTCTGACATTAAGTCGTTTCAGGCACATTAGTATACCCCCTCTTGTTAGCCCCGAACTGTTACTGTCATCTGGCTTTTAACGGCTCCCCGATGTTTAAAAATAAAACAGCTGGCACGAGTGACGGTATTATAGGGCACATTGAAGCGTGATAAGTGCAGCCATGACCGACACAAAACCCCATCTATTCCTCACGAACTTGTTCACACATTAACTTTAGTCCACGAGTTCCAACAGTGACGTTCAGTTTTGTCGCAGTAATCATTAAGCGGGTTGTTCAAAGGTTTGCGTTTGACTTGCACAAATCAATAACTTCGCGCGATGGTCAAGTAGCGGTTTGGTCCCGAAACATTAAGACCCCCATTACTTTGCCGAGTAAGGTGGGTAAGTTTTGCTTGCCTGGTTGGGGACCTATCGATTTCTATCGCTGTTTCAAAACCTTACCCATGCCACGGACACTGATGCTCCTGCATTCACGACACTCCCAGCTCCGGTTAGTCCTACGACACCCGCTTTTCTAATTTCTCCACCTTTTTTTCTAGAGTGTCCTGCTTCATTGTTGTGATCACTAGAGGTCCGAGCCACACTGTTTTCCATTCAAGTGCTTTGCCGTTGTAAATGAGTGAACACAAGTTCTTTTTGGAAAACTAGGAACTATTCGCCAAGTTTCAGTTGCCCAGCACAAATTCGTTAACCCGGAGCTTCTGGAGCCGTCTCGTCTGTTCATATGAACCGGATGCCTTATAATTTTTCTGTATCCTGAACTGATTTGACACCTGGTTCCGGTTGGCGAAGATGTTGGACGACGTTGACAATGGCGTCAATAGTCGCTTATTTTGTACGAAGTTCTCACTCGAGCACCCCTAGCGTAAACACAGGTTACGAATGAGCTCGTTGAGCGTCTTGCCCACATTTTACCTTTTGCTGACTAAGGCTCGGGCAAGATGGGAAAGATTCCGAGAATTCTCCGTTCCCTTAGCCCATTTCCACCTGGCATCGCAATTCCATTTGGTGATTTTTATCTTAGCGTATGTGGTGTTGCGAGTTAACTTGTATTTTGTTTCCAACAAATGTCAAGCATCTTGGGTTCGTATAGGAGCGTGGTGTCTGACAGTCCTATCACACTTGACTGTACCAGTCCCATTTATTACACGCACAATGTGTCTGCCTCGTCCACTTAAAACTCAGTTTATTTGGATACACTGACGTATTGTTGATGATGTAGTAATTTTCAATCAAAATGCAGGGTGCACTTGATAAGTGCGTTTACAGAATTCAGGCGGGTGCTCCATATGGACGCGGTCCTCGAAATAAGTACATCGATAATAGTTGGTGTTACGTGGTCACCCCAAGCCGGAACTTGGGGCGCGGGGAATGTGCACTCGTTAAAAGCTGACTGATGAGCACACAGTCGTATGAAACATTCGCCGTTGTTTGTTGAAACAGTACAGTTTCGGGCAATCAGTATATGCTTGCATCACAGTCTCAACTTGTGTTTGTTTAACCTAAAGTGGGCATGTTTCAATAAATTGTGATTGGGATCGCGTTTGAATCCTGGGAACGTGTATATGTAATACAGCAAATATCGATGTTAAGGATGTGCGTCCAAGTGGTACTTGTTAACCTGCTTACATGGATGTACGAACACTGGCGGTATTTAGGTTAACCCGATGCACATAGTCCACATCCCGTTGAAACCCGATGGTGAGCATGTCATTTCATATGCTCTTTGGAATCGGTGCAGCGCGGCGATCTAGCCGGTGATAATCGTGTTCCGTTCGCCTGCACAGCTGGTTGATGATGCGGTTCGCGTGCTTCCCCTCGGCTGTTTCGAAATCAAGGTTTTCAGTTCTTCCTGTTGAACCCACCACCCATCAACCCGGTTGTAGATGTAGACGTCGGCTTTCTGTCTCTCAGCTTGGTGTACATAACACTTCGATACGGATTGGTAATGTGCATGCTGCTTAGAAGCATTTTGAGAGACGAACGTGGCGTCTCACCCTCCCTCACCATTTGATCCATCGTGTATTTGATGATACGCAACAATAGGTTCATCATGTGCAGTCCTCAACAGATCGGCTTGGTCCGGTCATCTGCTGTTTATTCCTTTCATCCCTTCTAATGGTCCATTTTCTGTTCACCCTCTACACCTATGGGGCGATATTCATCACTGTACAAGAGTTTCTACTGTACTATCTCTTGGTCAGTCTGCTGCAAAGTGACGATATATTCGCACTTCACTTTTATATTCGAAACAGTCCGAGTCCATAGGTGACCCCGGGAACGATAACTCATTCAATTCAACCTGGCTATGACTACTCAGAATTTATCTGGAGGCATTAAGCATGCTTTGCATTGTTTTTCAACCTCACACTCACGGACTATATTTTAGACTATCTGTTCATGGTAATCAGCGGTGTTCTATAAGTTCGTCCGTTATAACCTCTCCTTTATAACTTGCCGCGGACGGCAAACTGATGACTGTGGTCAACAGCAGACATCCCGGAAAAGCCGAACTCGTACCAAATGGCAATGGAGTAACTCGGATAGTTGAGCATGTGCCATCCCATTGGATTCTTACTTCCATACTTATCTACTTAATCCATTCCCAGTTGCAATTAAGCTGTATGGTTAAGATATAAGCTGAATAAGTCACTTTGTCAAGTTTTTACTTACATTCGCAACTACTCAATGGACGAGTGCTTCCTCGTTGCGTTTTCAAAACTTATTCAATCTGCAGGAAGACCAAGCAAATCCTGCAACAATATCGTTTTAATATCTATTTCCATCCAACGAACGTAGCAAATCGTCGGAAGGAAACCTTCAGTAATGGTTAGTCCGCTATAGAAACCTTTCCACGATGACAAATTTGTCACCCTTAGTGTTGTGTCCACAAAAGACGCTTGGCCAGCAAGTTCGTTTATTGCGCAAACTTGCGTACAGGTCATGTCAAAAACTAAACGATAACCGCGTGCACCCATTTGCACGACAGACATGCACTCACATGCATTGGGTGACAGTACGTTGTCATTCACCTTAGTGAAAGCTCTCACATAGCACGTATACACTGCTCCGATAGTCTCTTCTAGTCCGTCGTGTTCGGGGCTTGTCCTCTTCCTCCTGAATGTCGCCTGTGGGTAGTATACTACTTGTGAGTAGTATACTACTCACAACGAAACCGCCTGTTATACAACATTGGGAAATATGGTTCTTACTCAATCCACAAATACACCGTTGAGCAGAGCACAATCACCACGGCCAATCCACAGATTCAACTAAGGAACACGAGAACTGCGTGTCCTGGCCATACCAAAACAAGACTCTTCTCCAGTGGAGTGCGATTCGCATCACTTCTGTGATTTTTAGAGGCCTATTTGATTCGTTCTACATGCAACTCGCAATTACCCCTAAAGAGAACTACCTAAAAACAGCTGTTTGCAATTCCATGGGAATCTGGAGAGGTCTCTCCCTATTCAGCTCGATTTTAAAGCATTCATTACAGAAGTGTACCATGAGGTATCCATTAGTAGTACAACTTCGAAGCGGATTCGTCACACCTTATTGGGAAGAAACAATGAGCTCACACCGCCGCTGAAATGACTAGAAGGTTAAAGATCACATGCGCATTGTACGGATGTGCCTGCTTTGTGTGTGACAAGAACGTGCTCACCTGACACGAGCAGTCACATAAATCTGGAAACCTTGTCTGTGTAGCTGGCAAGCTTCCGTGCTACTGCCAAGGTTTTGTCTCACATCTCATCACCATCAGGACAGCCTTCAGCCTGACCAGAAGGTACAGTGGCTAGGGTCGCCGCTCACATCAACACCGACGCGGAACGTTTTAGAGAGAAACTATACTGAAAGAGTTGGAGAGAATGACAAAAGAAGACTTAGCGGAAGGACCAGAAGTGGTATGAATGCAGGTACTCGGCTGACCACGGCACGCTGCCATCTCGGACGCTGTTTCTAATCAGCGATTTGAGTGATCACGAGGACCCCAGCCAGACAGGTGAAGGCTACATAATCTGCTTAATTGGACAGTCAGGGCTTTCATATTTCGTGACGACCGCGCAGTGTTGCCCTACCGTCGGTGTTCTCAATATGGTGCCCGGTGCGGTAAACGATCAGCTGGCATGTGGAGTGCGTGACCCAACCATGGCAAGCTGTGCAGCAAGAGTCAATGACCAATTGATTATGCATTCCGAGCGTTCTGAAATAGGCACCGGTGAAAGGCCGTATTGCTCACGCGATCATTCCACTTAATGTGGACTAACTGGCGGACAACGACAGTCAAAAGCAGCAGGTCTGTCCATATCTTCATTACGAACATGCTGTTTCCAAATGATAGAGCCGAAAACAGAACGCCCAAAAACCCTATCTACCCTTCCGTTCAACGACAATCGGGCGTCTTTTCGATGCCACAGATGACGCAGGTTGACAAAGGCAACTAGTACGTTTTTTGTCCTCACTGATATCTCGTCAGCAATATTACAATCAGACGAAGTAGTGCTACCCAAGTATGTGAAAGTGTTCACGCTCTCAAGTGGATTGTTTACAATACGGAAAGTGAGAGTGGAAGTGCCCCAGTCTTGAAACACTACACTTTGAAGGTGTGAAATACACTTCATACAAACCATCCCGGTGACTCACCTAGTTCAGCATCGTCAGCATGTCGTCGGCAGTGGCCAAGTAAGACGTCGTCCGCACATTCCATGTCGGTCAACCAAAAAGGAGCCCAACACCAAGTCTACTGAAATTTTCAAGCGAACCTTCCACAATGTCGTCCATGATAAAATCGAGCAGGAAGGATGACATCGGACATCCTTGGTGACAAACGTGAGACAATTGTCCATAAACCCGCACTCCGCTTGCAGAATGCGAATACAGTGATCTCAACAGATTCAAGTATTTCTTCGGAACTCCCTCCTGAAGAAGGTAGATCCGGAGAATCTTGAGAGCAACCCAACGATGAGGCCAGTGAGTAACTTGGATGCAGCAGACAGATTTCTTTGTGATTCTCACATAGATTTCGGATCCCTTTTTGAAAACGGGAGCTATTGTAGATATGCACTAACCACCAGGTACCTTTACAGTTTCCCAATTCGTCTGGAGGAGTTTCATCGGTCCTAACATCAAGCTCTCCCCCACCACCTTTGAAGAGGAGGGAGGAGATTTGGTTCAGGAGCCTTGTTACGCTTCGATAAATGGAGCCCCAGAGCCACTTCTTTTTCCGATGGAGGACAATCGGGGACGCAATAACTGACCACTCATAACCCATCGTCCAAATCGTCTGGTTAAGACCACCTGAACTGTTCCTTGAAATGCTCAGCCCATCTGTCAAGTCAGTGCGATCCGCTGGTAGGTGGACCGTCTTTGTCGAACATGTTCTCGCTTACGCCGGATCGACGACCAGTACGATCACGGATGAGGAGAAGAAAGCTTTCCTATACTCTCAGACAAAAAGGCGTTTGCGCAAGTTTTTGATCAGCTTGTGTTCAAGTCCTCGACGGTCGCCATCATATTCAGAGCCAGGTGGAACTGAGAAACACTTGTTCACAAGGTTTACCGACATGACAGAAATCCAGTTGTTCAGTGCTTCATCAGAACATAACTCTTCACAAGCTTTCGCAGATACTGCGATTTGTTCCTAGTGCTAGTTAGGTTTCCTCACCCGACTCGAATTGGACAATTAGTTTACCAGTGCTCCCTGATAAGCGTTTTTTACTCTTTCTTAGCCTGAGTGCCAGTTACGTGTCTCGAATTCACGAGTGTATGAATTCTGGGAAAATGACGAAACGACACAGGTATGCACTATAGCGGGACCCGAGTCCAGGTGATTGCTTCAAAAAGCCCAAGTCTTTAACAGAGTTGCACCACCTGCACCTAACTGGTATATGGTCGAGTTGTATCCGGGACAGAGAAGCAGACGGAGTTCTCAATGTAAAACAATGTCTTCCTCTGTTGAAGTGAGGTGCTCGAAATACAGAGACGTACAACCCGGGTAGTAGTGCCTACAGTTCATAATTACACTTTTGCAACACCTAGCAGATTACGATACGTGATATGATTTTCAAGTGTTTGGTTCGTTTTTCTCTTCACTGCTGTCCTTCCTCCGTGCTTTGAACCTACAAAACGCTCTGGTGGGAAGGTACTCTAGTGCCTACAGTTCATAATTACATTTTGCAACTCTTTCGTATATTTTTGTACGTGCCATCTCTTAAACTTCATCTGTACACATGTTTAAAAGCATCATCATGGGATTTTTGTAATAAATAACAAACAGTTGGTGACATACTGAAACCAGGTGTACGGAGGCGATCCTTAACAGTATGACGATGGTTAATCTAGATGTCTTGGAATGTTACGCACGTATGTGAAACCTGAAATGATGCTGTTCCCGGGATAGATTTGAAACACATCAAGATCATCATGTAGGGTGTGCGCTTATTTATCATTTCCTTTGCTCTGTTCCATTACATACGCGAATTGAAGTGCAAAGAAATGTACCTGTAAGCGCCCACGGGCAAAATTATAGAGTGACCAATCATTCATTTCAAGGGACCGTTCAATCAAATAATTGAGTAGTGATAATATCTATGGATGCAAGGGCGGAAGGAGAAATGAGAATGTAGCGGCGTGTGGTTAAGGGTTTGTATCTAGAGTAATTGAATAAGTTTTAGAGAACAAGTTATCTCAGCAATCGCATACAGTAGCCGCTCCGCAGAGGACGGAAAGTGTAAGATTGAAGCGAAGAATTAGGATAAAGAAAGGACGTGAAGAGCATTCAGCCTACCTAACGTACTACCAAGGTAGAGATAGACGCACTAGCATCTAAAACACCGAGTTCCCTTGATCCAGTTCACCAATAGCGATAGAAGACATATATCGCGAGATGTTAACATTTCGTTTACTCTCTTCAGTCACGAACGTAAAACATTAGGATATAAAGGACGCGTTTAACAACACACTAAAAACATTCAATCATTGGGTTTACATGAAACAACGGACATTGGCAACAGAACGACCGAGAGGACATCCGACCTCATGCATCACAAAGCACATCATGAAAACAGGTCACGTTGTTGACCCGGCTAACTCGTTTCAAGTTCTGTTACGTAATAAGAACCCCATGTTGCTCGCTTTCTCCGAGGCGATATTGATCAATACTCACCGTCCGGCTTTGTGTGTGCATATATTGTTGACTCACGCAGTTTGTCTGCCTGGAACTGACGACAGCCTTTTTTTCATGTAAACCCAATGGTTGAATGTTTTTATTGTGTTGCTAACCGCATGTCCTATATATTCTAATGTTTTACGTTCGTGACTGGAGAGAGTAAACGAAATGTTAATATGTCGCGATGTATGTCTTCTATCACTAGCATCTGTTTGGGAACACAACGGTTGTATCATACGATGTATCGCGAGCACTTTAGAAAACACTAAAACATGTTTGTTCACCGTTTGACGAAATGTTTTGAAGGAGTCTACTCGGTATAATTACGCTCTTCGTTGTCCCACTCTTATAATCCAGAAGCCATTTGTGAAGGTGCTGCGAGATCCGAGTGTGTACTACCTTCACTGTGCTCGCAGCTTGCCTCAGACCTCAGGTACAGATAAGTCTGCAAATGTTTGATTCAGTGAGTGTAGGCATCGAACCTTTCTTCAGAGTTGAAGGAATGCGAGTTGTTCAGTGCATCGCACTGTGCCTGACCGACATGTACGTGAGATTTAGTGTTGCTTGCTACACCGTCCTTTATATAGGGTAGGGACATGAACACATGTTTCCGCAGCGTCGTTGCGGGGGCTTATCGAGAATCAAATGTTCGAGAATGCTTGTAGATGAAACGAATTTGATACCCGTCTTGGACAAGGGTCTGTTGGATAGAATCAAGCTCTTCAGACATATGTTCATCTGAACAGATCTTAATAACCCTGTGGGATAGTGTTCTCACTAGCCCACGTTTACTTATATCTGACGCAAAGCATTTGAGTTGCACTAATAGATCAGTCCACTTCTTTCTGAAAGTGCTTCTGACAAGCAGTTCACTTTTACGTCTTGTGTGTTCAACATCCAGAATGGGTACGTGATTTTCTTCGTGTGTTGTGATAATTGATTTCCTATTGATATACAGGTTGGAGTGTGCGCGTACCGTCCTCATTTGGCTACGCGATTCACACGCGTCTTTTGTAAAAGCATTGCGAACTTGTTCACTTGATTCTCAAGAGCAGTCATCGAAGTATCGGTTGACACAAGTTCAAGACTACCCGTGGCTGCATCTACTTGGCGATAAAATTGTTCATTGAATCAAAACCACACATTACTGGTGTGTAGGGTAAGAGGCTTGCATAAATAAAACGCAGATAGATCTAACTTCAGGTAGTTATCCACCACACAGCCATGAATGACGGTAATCATTTCATCAAGGCTACGTCTGTTGACAAAAATTGGACATCAAAGGGCGCCACCATCTTGTCAGCATTCATACTGCACTCTCTACATATTTAACGAATACGCGTGTACAAATTGGCATTGACCGGCTCGGAAATCTTTACTTTCCACGAGAACGACAATTTGTCACTCGTAACATGAGTTCCACTGAGATCGCGTGTTGGTGTACTTTCGGGAAGCCCTACGTGTGCGATGTTCACATCTCACTGGAAGCTACTTCATCGTAGGTCTTTAGATCAATCAGACGGCCTTTCCTTAAGTCTTGTCACCATAACAAAGTATCTCTTTCAAAATACTAAATTACATCCTTCTGATTGTGATCCAGAAAGATGCATTTTATGTTCTGGTGAGATAGATTCAACATCGAAAACACCCTGATCGGCTGAGTTACCACATCTGAGCCCTTATCTGCGGCTAACGTGCTAGTGTTTAGATCATTGTGGTCTTTCGTCGGTAGACAGGTTTGTCTGATACGTGCTTTTGTCACTAACAAACTAGTCCCACTAAACCAACGAAGAATCGTCGTAGTTACCGGTTTCAACTGCTTTAATTTATCAGAACAGCGTTCGAACTGAGTTTCGTTCTCAATATATTTGATATGGGATGCAGAAACACGAAATTTCAGACCTACCAGCAACACTTCTTGTGTTTCAACTCAATGAACGTTGGAAAGGTTGTGCACGAACTTATCAAGGTTTGATGCAAAAAAAGGATATTTCGTCTTTATTCGAAATTCTTAGACTTCGTCTTGGTAGGGTTTTTTCCTCTATTTTGTGAACCACTTCTCATCTCACAAAGCATAACCCTTTAACTCCTTGCTGCAACGTGTTTTTCTTTCACTTCTTTCGACTTTTGCATCCGTGTCAATTTTCAGTTCTCAGTCATGTGACTGATCCGTTTCCTGAAGTGAATGGTGATTGATCATTTTGAAGTTTTTCTCGTGAGTGCTCACCCGTTCGTTCGTTGGCACTTCATTTCGCGTCAGTAATTAAAAGGAAGGAACGAAACAGTGATGTTTTCCAAGTCGTATAAAAACTTTACAGTGTATTCTAACCGGGTAGTCTGGATGTAGTATCCACAGGTGTCACCACAGTACGCTACACTGTTATGAACGATACTGACAATAAGTTTGGGTAGTTTCGTCATCACATATCAGCAGTGCAGTGACTGGAATAGCAGATTCAATGATAAGTAGGGGGTCATTCGGATTTTTGGTACGGGACCACGTTAGGTATGAAACGTTTTCTCATGTTTCAGTTTTAATGGCTGGGATTCTCTAATCTCCATTTTGAAACTAATTTCTTCAGGACAAACTCAGAATTGTCTGTCTTCACAAGTGACCAGTTCACGTAAATCAGTGCTAGCGCATGACTTCCAAAAATAGAAGTTCTGGAATCAGTGATAAGAAACTTTCAGTCTATTGTCCTGTTTCTCTCATGTACCAGAACCACACATGTTCTCACGATAAACAGCTTATGACGAATATTTTGGAGTATAAGTCTCGAAGGATCGCCAGGTCATTTCGTGATGTAGGTGGTCCTACGCTACCAGTGTTTAGAATGAACTTGTGTCGTTCATCATCGATACTCCACAAGCGTCTAAGACGTGTTCCTTCAGTGCAAGAGATGATGTGTCAAATTTATCAGAAATTTCACTCACTCGTTTATCAGATTACCAAATCACTTAGAATTGCGGGGAACTTTTATGTGATTAACCTTTCCAACTTTGCAGGCAGATGAATATAGATTGCAATTTGTCACAGGTTGCACAATTTCTGAAGGATTTTCATAAATGAAAAACAGAGGAATGAAAAATGCGGCAAGTTTCAGTATGATAGCCGGTACAAATTTTAGATCATAGTGAGAGGGTTTCGGTCTTCAACTTCATGGGGATTCTTCTTACTGTGAACTAGCACTCTGATCTTCTATGTAGTAGCGTCAATGTTCTAAGGTTAGTTGTAGATGGTTCGGGGAGAAGGATAATTGAAATTTTACCGAAGTAACAATTGTCATTGCAGTTCCGTAGGACTAATGTCAGCGGTCAATCTGTCGTCTAGTGGAACCACCAGTTGTTCTTGGGACCGACAGTTTGTAGTTGTAGAATGAAACCACGAGCATATAAACCGCTTCTGCGATCCAGCGCACTGAAATTAACCGAGCCTGAAATTTCAGAACTACTTAGACTTGCTTACATTAATAATAGGTTCCTGATATGTTCTGACCTGGGGATTGCTGACGAATCTTTGTGGACCGCATTTTCTACCCAAAACTGAACCATTTTCATAATCACTCTGGAAACGAAAGTAATCTTTATCCTGTCAGTTTTATTGCTAGACGCAAGCTTTCAAAGTGACCTGTGTAATGTTCGAAACATCTGGCAGAAGTATTGGCATTAAGTGTTTCAAAACTATTCCGGAGATCTGAATACATGGTCACAGGAGGTTAAGTGTTTTGACCAGGCCCTCTTGTGCACATGGTGACGATGAATGTAGGCGAATTGCAGCAGCCTCCGCGACTACTGGTAGACGACCTTTGACCTGTTTCGAATGCGTCTGACAGACTCAACAGATTGGTTGAAAAGAGCCTGACGGGTTGATCGGACCAAGTGTGCAGCGACCGCATGAGAAGAAGCCTTTACCGACCGTGAGACCAGCCACACCAGACAATGTTTCCGGATGCATTAAGATTATTGCCGTGTTGTGCGGCCTATGTGGTATGACCCACAGGAGCAAACGAAACGGTAAACACAAAGGGAGACAGCGTGTCTAGGCTACGTATATCCCACATGGGCACCCAAAACTGGCGTGGAAGTGAGCCGAACATGTAACTGAGCTGCGACAGAGGTCTTGCTAATTGTCAAGATAATTCTCTTGGATATGTTTCCATCAGAGCTACCACCTTTGAGCGATAACGAAATACAAGTAGGCTTCTCGTTTCCATTTTGTAACATGTCTGTGTTTGTACTACTCATAATAAAAACCCGCATTTCATCTTCCATAGTCATTCCGGCATATTTTCAAAGTTCTCTCTAATAAACGCCGAATTATGTTCCTGTTTTGTCTTAATGATACAAAGCTAGGAAAGTTCTTATACTATCCTGACCAAGTTGCTTTACGCCATTCTGTTTCAACCGCACGTTGTGACAAGAACACCTTCAAAATCACTATACGTTAATTGATTAGGACTCTAGGGTAGAGGGGGTATTTTAACGTGAAAAGTTGATGCTTTCCGATTTGTGTATAATACGGACAATATCACCCAAATATTTTTTACGAATGCCATATGACTTCATGTGGTCAGCCAATGAACAATTTTTTAGGTTTTGCTGTAATAGTGGCAGCCATTCAAGAGCCCAGTGGTGAATCCGTTGTTACTTCGTCCTTTTGGCGGTATGACTTGCGGAAAAATCCAGACTGAACGTTGTGAGTTCAACGATACAACAGCTATTTCAGCTCATCAACTAGTCACTGCTCTCCATAAACTAGTCTAGAAATTGAACTGTCTCAGTTAGTGGATTTGCAAGGGTCCGACTGGTAAGTCTGTGGGAATGGGACAGCTGCGATCAGTTGTGGTTTATTGTTCAATTCATATGAAAGGTGAGATATGACATCAAGCGAGAATAAACATCTTCCCGTCACGTTCAGTTTCGACAACTTCAGAAGGATCTGTAGAAGTATGAGTCGCTGGTTTTTTTTTCGAATGGGTTCTAACAACACGGTTACCTATTTTATCGTTGAGTGATACGGGCAATTTTACTAATCCGAAATCGGTCTTAGCGGCATTCCGATTTTGTCCGCCTTGCGCAACCATAAGGCTTAACAATTGCAATGTCTACTGGTCCAATTTTTTTAAGGGTACCTTAACCAACCAGCCCTTGTTTCATACATCTCATTATTTTTGCTAATGCCTTTACGATGACTATTGTTTCATCCTTTCAATTTCCCGTACAAGTGAACTCGGTTCTGCATTCCACTAGAGCATTCGTTTTATTCAACCAATCCACTTTGTTTAAAGTAATGATTCTTGCAACTTTGCCAGGTCTGGACATTATTATATCCACATTTCGCCTTGGGGACCCCGTTGAAGCTGCGTGTTGTCTAGTAAATAGGTTTTTAGTTATGGATTTCTGTGTCAAGTACTGATGACATGACTGAACCGAAGTTGCTTTGAACATCTGTTGTATCGTAGAGAGAACACAAGGCAGTGGTAACGAACGTAATCTAGTGTTGTGAATCCAAAAGGCGGACGACACAAAGGTTGCTTTATTGGAGAAACCAACACACTACTTAAGCGTCTGAGCACGACAAGAAACGGAAACACTCATTTGCACACCATACTCTTCTGAGGATACTCCAGTCGCTCTAGACACCATGTATCAGTTCCGTCGTGTAGCGAAAGCCATTATATGTCATTCTGTCCTCCAACGATCCATCCCGTATCTCTGCCGTATTTATCACGCGATTATCTCGATCCGCGATCATCTCGAACCGCTGCTACTGAATAGTGGTATGAGTAGTATGGTGCGACCGTATCTCCTCACTACACTAGTATGTATGCAATTTGTCCAGCAGGCGTTCACAATGAATGAGTTAGAATCAAGCTAATCATAGTCCCGATGTATCACACGAGCGTTAGTAGTAAATCAGATAGGAGGTAAATGGTCCGGTCTTGTGAAGAATGTACACACATAAAGTCACTCCCTTTCGGCCAGCTTCGAATTCGGCGGAGATAAAACGGTCGACCAGTTTTGGAGCCCGTGATGAGCGACGAGTAATTGAGCGGTTTACAACAGGGTGCTTCGTAAGTGAAGGTAAAGTGATTGTCTGAGTTAATCGTTCACTAAATAATTGACGTTGCTTGACTCCATTGTTATTATCTAACTCGTATGCACTGGGTCCGAAGGCACGCTTGAAGGAGATCGGGGATTAAATGCTTGTTTGCCCTCTGTTGTGTGATTGATTCTTCAAGCGGACAAATGCTTCAGGTGTCAGAGTTTTTGCTGACTTGGCATAGGTCTTTTGGTAAATCTCCATCCGAAGCAGCTCCGTATGTTTGTCTTCATTTGCAGGTTGGTGAGCTGCGTTAAGTTTCGCACGTAGATCTCTCCCGAACATAAGTTCAGCAGGCGTTTTTTCGGTTGCTCTATGGTGGCTGGTGCGATATTTGAATAGCGCTTGAAGCACAGAATCCTCTCACGTTACCCCTTGTAACTGTAATGCTTGTATACACTCCTTCAAAGAGCGATTCAAACGCTCCACTATACGATTAATTGCGAGATTGTAAGGAACTGCCCACGATTGTTTTATTCCCCGCTGACGTAGAAATTCTTCAAACTCATAACTGACAAATTGGGATCCATTATCAGTGACAAGCTCCTCAGGAATCCCTAAGCGGGCAATAAGGTGTTTCATCAAAAGAATTACTGTGGTTGACGTGACATCTCCACAAATATGTGCCTCAGGCCATTTACTGTAGTAGCAATTGGCGGCCAAGAAGCTGTTGCAAAATGTCCCATAATATTGATAGCCAGCTTTGCCCAAGGGCGCATAGGATATTCCACTGGTTGCACAATGTTTGATTGATTTATCAGTATGCTGACAATAGACGCCATCGTTAACAAGAGTCTCGATTGACGGGAACATGCGTGACACTAATACCATTCCCTAGCACGACGAAGGGTCCGTGTGATTCCAGAATGTCCCTCATGAGCACAAAGCATAATCTCATGCTTCAAACTAGATGGTGAGACGAGCTGTGGTCAACGTATGGTGCAGTCGTCTATCACAGAAAGCTTCTCTCGCAAGGGGTAATAGCATTTTAGCTCACCGGTGATTGTTTTTGACACTATACCATCCGGTAGAAATGTATTATTTCAGTTGTTGGAATTCATCACCTGTTTGCTTATGCTCTCACAGTCTCTCTCTGGTTACCGCATGAATACCCAAATCATCAGTGGCGGTCACCATTTTGAACTCGTTCATGGCGTCTGTATTAGTTTGTGTAGGCAAAGGTAAGCAGGAAAGTGTATCAGCTACTTGATTGTCTGAACCACGTCTATATTTAATTCCGAAGTCGTAATTCAGTAGTCTGGCATACCACTGACTGATCCGTAATGGTCTATGGCCTTTAGTTCCTTGACTGAGAAGTGTCGTGAATGATGCATGATCAGTTCTCATTGTGAAATGTCTACCGAAAAGGTACATATGCCATTTCACACAGTCTCAGACACAGACTAAATCTTCTTTTTCTCTGGCTGAATATTTATTTTCCGTGCCAGAAAGTGTTCGTGATGCGTATGCGATTATCTCTTCCTGTCCTTGTTGAGTTTGAGAAAGAACGGCCTCTAGACCAACATCGAAAGCGTCTGTTGAAACGAACCTACCACAGGATTAGTCAAAGATACCGACAACCGGGACGGAAACAATAATCTGCTTCACGTGTGAAAAGGCTTCTCTCTGGGTGTTGGACCACCCACAGGGAAACTGGGTCTCGTAAGTAATCGCAGTGGCTCGAACACAATGGCGAACTTTGAAAAATAGCTTAACTAGTATGAGCAGAGTCCGACGTAACGTTTGCGTTGAAGAAGGTTCGTAGGTTCTGGAGCATTTGCAATAGCCTCAGTATTTTCCACGTTGAAGCGAACTCCTTCAGCAGGGATAATGTGGCCAAGGAATGATACTTCAGTTACACAGGATACACACCTGTTCATGTTCAAACGTAAGTAAGGGAAGATTAGAATCATGTTCTTATTTAGATTTTCCGAAAACACATATCATCCTTGCGCACAATAGAACCGCGGCATGAAGATGAAGACTGAGTCATGATTCTTTGCGATGCTGATGGAGCAGAACTTACACTTCATCTTGATTAAGCAAAATGAATTTTCCAACCACAATTTTTTCGAAGATCTGTTCACAATCGAACGCTACCGTCTTTTTTGAACACTGCGAGTAATGGAAGTACTCAAGCCGAACATGTTATTGGCTGAAGTGTGTCATTTTGAAGCATCAGATTGATAGCGGAAGAAACTTCTTTTCCGTTTTGCAAATGGTATCGGTCGCGGCTGTGATATGGAGGACGGTTTTACATCCAGCTTTGCACAAATGTTTCAGGCCACGTTGACTGCCCGACCAACTGAATCAGCAAATACTTGTGGGTATTCATGATGCAATAATGACACTTCAACAGAAGCTATTGTCATACGTCCAGTAGAAGGTACCAGATTCACATCAGCCATTGCGTTACGACCTAACAATGGTTGTCTGTTCGTGTTGCGTATAGACAGAGCAACAGAAGCAGGTAGAGAAAATTCGGCACACAGTTGGAGTAATATATATCCCCTCATAAACCGTTGGGTACACAGGTAGATGTTTGAAATGATGCTCCTAAAATGAATAGGGAATTATGAATATTGAAGATGCAGAATCTAGTTCCATTTCAAGAGGCAGTCTTAAGGCTGAAGATAGAAAATAAATCGTCCGAACATCTGAACGTGATAATCGTGGTTCTTTAACAGATATGGAAGCAAGAATGTAAGGCAGTAGGCGGTAGGAAGTTCTTCTGGAACAGTAACACCACATCCCTCTAGTGCATGTACCAAACGCGTATGACAGACTTTTGAAAAATGACCAGTCTTAGAACAACTAAAACATTTACCAGTTCTTGCTGGACATACCAGATTATTCGCTCGATGTGCTGTTGATCCACACTGGAAACATTTGCCAAGAGGTTGGGAGGCAGCTGATGGCTTCAAATTTTTGATCATTGAAACCGACTGTGGCGACTTTGGGAACAATTCACATTGTGATCGAACTTGTTCTTTAATACGATCCATTTCACAGACCTTTTCCCAAGATGATTTGGATTTATCCTCAGTTAAAAGAGATCCACGAATCTTTTCATTTCGCAACCCAAAGATAAACTGTTGTATGTACGTATTTTAGAGTACTCACACTGTCGGATGGTTCTTATAAGTCGAGAAATGTATCCTCACAGTGGTTCTCCAGTTTGCTGACTGATGCGGGAAAAAGTGAACCTGGAGGCGTATATGTTGGTAACGGCCTCCAGTGTTTTGTCAGTAGTATTTAAAGCCTCCTCCAAAGTGGTTTAATGTCAAACTGTCTCTGCCCTTCAGTTCCCAGATGATTGCGGAGAAGTTTTATTTTAGTTGACTCTGTCAAGTCCAGCGATGGATTTAACACATTGAGCAAATCCGAGCAATCCATAAATGTCGTTTCCACGTAATCCACGAACCTGGCCTTGGAAATACCGCTGGATCCACCCAAAATGTTGCAGGTGCATCCATCGAAGTGAACATTGAGGGCGATGCGATATGTTGTATTGTAAATCAGAACGCAAGGCAGGAGTAAAAAATATAAACTAGCATGTATGCAATCTGCTCAGTAAACGTGCACAAAGGACATTAAATTACTAATCGAGTTCGAATTAAACCAATCATGGTCGCAATGTATCGGGCGAGCGTTAGTAGCCAGTCAGATACGAGTTGAAAGTTCTGGCCTTTTGAAGGATGTACACACACACACAACAGATACCTGTCCGGACATCGAGTAGTTCACAGTTCATTTGCCCTGCTTCTTGACAGACAGAAGTGATCAGGGTGTATATTGCAGCCTGCTGTTTTGATGATGATGATGATGATTATGATGATGATGATGATGATGATGATGATGATGATGATGATGATGATGATGATGATGATGATGATATTGCAGCCTACAGTAAACATTTCGGAAAGCAGAGCGTATTAAGACGTCAATTCTTCATACAGTAACATTGGGTCCATCGCATTCTTGAGTAATAAGTCTGTGTAATATATTAGCCAGCCTGGTTATTACTCGTATCTAACGTAAAACGACTGTGGAGCTTTCCATAGTGATTTTGGTATTAGTTTTGCCATAGTCTGAAAGTATTACCCTGTACACCTTCAGTAATACGGTAGTCAAACGCAAATGAAACAGTAAGCCAGAAAATATAAGACAGCTTTTAAACTTTATACGACGTCGATAAGGTCACTTTACTCACAGTTCCTTGTGAATCACTCACCATATAAGTTGTGAGTTGACGTGGTGCCCAAAATTCGACCTAACCCATTATCACCTCATAACATAATTTCTGATGTTTTGTTTGTCCTTGCCTATTATGGACTGGAATCTTAGTAAACAAACTGTTTCGCGTTAGCCTCTTACATCAATTTAAGCGGAATTTTTTAAACCTTCTTGGCTAGTAAAATTGTTTTCAATTACCCAAGCAATAGAGAGTGATTTGCCGGGCAGGTCCCAGTTTTTAGTGGTCACGAAATAGATTTTCCCTAGAAACAATAAGCAATACACCTAGTCTGTGGTTACAAACACTTTTGCTCACAAAACATTAGTTCTGCTACACTATGCACGTTAGCCTCGCAGCAAAAACATATCTTGATGTGGTTGCCCAGCAAAGAAATTCACGAAGTTAACTGCATTGCCTCCTCATAATGTTGTTCAACATTATCTGATCAACCGAATTGTTTAGTACTATTTATAACTACTATAAATAAAAACTGGATATTCGCTCTTTTGAAGTAAGCAAAGCAACTTGTCTTTCTTGTTGCTGGCACAAATGCCACTGTGACTATTGTACAAACATGTGTACCTACCTGACAACTAGAACCTGTCGATATTTCGTTTTGATTTGGTCTCAGTATAATTGCCAAACAGAATGCTTGGATTTATTAGAAACTGTAGTCTATTTGGTAGGTTGCGGAGATAGGCCAGAAGATGTATTAATCTTTCAACAGAGCGCAAATGCCTCCCTGCATGTCATCCATGACGACTGATAACCTAGTGACGTTGGACGTTTACATATTCGATCGAGCCAGCACATTTTCTTCACGAACCGTCACAGTGGTTAAGATAATCGTGTAGAAATGGATTAGTGTCTTCCGGCCTAGAACCAATATCAGAATTGCCTTTGTTGTGTTTCGCTGAACACTGGCTTTCACCAAAATTAGTGAATGTGAGATGGTGAACTGCTAGTTCCAAATAAGAGCATTAAAAATACAGGTTAACGAAAATTGGATTAGAGATCGTGTAGTTCCAATCAGGTGGATATGACGTCTTTTGTTTGTTCATCGATCAATCTGGTAAGATTCATTTAAATCACGTGTGGATAACCACCTGGTTAGGCCGTAACTGTTGTGGAACTTTGAGGTGCACCATGAAATCGGATGGAGTGTTTGTTAGCAGTACTGTTCTGGACAACCAGTTTAATGTTCCAGTTCGATAACTGTAGAGAATGGGAAAAACGTCGTGGACCATAGTGATTTTGTTTCCTTGTGTTCACATTTATTAATGTGGGTGTTATGTCTGTATCCAAAGAAAGCCAAACTAAACAAATGGTGAGTTCCGTCTAACAAATCGGAGTCTGTGGGTAGTAGACATTAAGAATATGCTTTGCCGTTTACTCTTGAATAAGTGCATCTGAGTTCACCACTGTTAGACTTTTCTTCGAGTCATTTACGATGAGTGTTGTACACCCGGAGAATCTGCTCACTTGCCCAGTAGATTAAGCCCATCACGCCTAGTGGCATAATAACCTGACGAGTAAGAAGTAGACTGAATAAGCTGAACACAACTCGCAAATAATCAAGTGATTTTGTGATCATATGGGCATTTCATCCGGCCACATTTGAATGATTACGTATACCTGAAAACCACAGGCATCTGTTGACGATGCTAAAGTATGGAACCATTTATCAGTAACAGACTTGCTGAACATTTGTTTGCCACAATACACTGCTAATTTGAATACATAAACTAAATGTCACGTGTAGCTTTCCAACGACTGTTTGACTAACAGTGAGACATTAGAATACTAACTAAAAGAGAGCAGATGAGAAGTTTGGCGTCAGACCCAGTGAAATGGTCTCCAACAACGTTGAGTGAAGTTCCACTAAATGCGCACTGAAACAGCCGACAAATGGGGACGTTTTGCTACTTTGCTCGCTTAATCCCATTGGATTCAGATAAACTTGAAAAAACGTCACTGTCCCAGTTCCACCGTTCGTCACCAGTTCAAACAAAACAGAGAGCTAACACGAACTGGAACACATTGTGGCCCGCAGCTGGATGTACATTTGACAGGATTTTGTTTATTATCAAAATCACCATGAAATCTTCAGTGTCATATACTTAGTTACCGTGTTGAGAGAAGCCAGAACACCAACGGCCTAAGCCGCACTAATCAATCTCAGTTTACTGATGAGTAGTCGGGGATTTGGTTTATTTTCAAGTTGACCATCACTCATATTTGATCACAGCGTTCGCATTCAGGTGGAATTTCCAGCCCACCTTTTTCAAAAACAAGCACTAGACTCGAGTTTTGCTCTCATTAGAGCTCGTCAGTAGTGCATATCCCTGCCACGGCCGGGATTTGAACTCTGGCCATTCCAATCGTGAGGCAATCGTGTTGACCACTGCGCCATTGATCTCACATTAGGCACGATCGAATTATCAAATTTGAATGATCAACCACTTTCGCTTGTGAGCAATGATCAGATTACCCGACCGTTTCGAGAGGAGACACAGTAACTGTCCTGTTAACTCCAATGGTCCAGTGGTCAATAGGGTTGCCTCATGAAAAGCGTGGCCGGAGTTCAATATCGATTTATTGGAAAAACGGCGAACCTTTAGGGAGAACCAACAACGTGTACGATTGGTAGTTCACGACGAGCGCGCTGGACGTTGATCGGTTCGTTCGTTGTTACGTTCATCGCCTTGATTTTAGTAAGTTGCTGGTTCAAGTTCGTCGACCGGTCAAACCATTTTCTTAAATAGTGACCTCTCACAATCACCTCCGACGTAGCAGCCAGTGACCGTTTTCGCTCGGTCTGCTCCGATCGACTACAGTTGCTTTTGCGACAACTTGAACGTGAGCTCTGTTTGATTGAATTTTCTCCATTCAGGAAACCTCTAACGTCGGATCTCAAACACCCGTTTTTGGTGCCAACTGAAAACTTTCTTCAACCACATACAAAATGGCAGGCGCTAAATCACAAGAATGGTGGGTGAGATAACTCAATCGTTAGCAATCCAGTAAGAGGGAAAAATCTTATCTACAGCGGATAACCACCTATCCGATTCTAAGCCCACGTTATTCGGCCAAGCCATCGACCAGCACTTTTCTAGCGTGGTGGACTACCAGCTAGCATCATTTGCCCACCGTCTAAACCAGCACACAAAACTCAAACAGCGAAACTAGCTCGACACTCACTACCAAACATCCACCTGTTACTATCCTCATTGCCTACCTATTTATAACACGATGTTGTCTATGGTAGGTCAAGTGCCAGCGGACGGTCCAAGCCCTGCGCTCTAAGCGACCATGTTTCGCAGCCGTAAGCACAACAGTTCAAATAATTGCCTAACATACGTGACTGATAATGCTATGGAAAATAACTCTCTGGATTAGGAGATGTCCTAGAATACGGAGTACCACTGATGTCTTCAAAATGCCAGCTGCCATTCCATCCTCTGTAGTTCAAGTTCCGTTGATTCTCTTTTCCAAATACACAGACCGGTCAAAAATCTTCAACACTGAGTATACTTGATCGTAGCGGTCTTCCGGAAGCTATCCGCAATTTAAAACTGCAAAGCTCACTCCAAACTCGAAATCACCTGTTATTTTTCATGTTACTTAGGAAGATATAATCAACAACCAACTTCGCTGGCGTGATTAACCTCAGTCAGTTGCCCACCAAAAAGGATATCTTTGGCCAACTTTGTAAGTGCCGCAGACAGTCTTCCAGTATTTTGTCTGACGCGGTTCAAGTTACTGAAACTCAGCAATGGCGTAGGTGGGTTCCAGTGTGAACTGCTTGGGAAATCATTCCAAGGTAGTCGTTCCCCTGGATAATTTGATGGAATCCACAGGGGACAGTGGGACGGGTGAGTAACAGTCTAATTGTAAAATTTTCTTGCTCCGTAGCTTAGCTGATAGAACGCTTGCCACATTGAGGCATGTTGTGTCTACTGCTGGTTCGAATCCAGCCGAAGCCCTGATTTCTCATAGTTGGGTCTCATCTAAAATCATAAATATCCCAAACTGTTTATTAGCAGTATAGTTCAGTGTAGGTGCAAATAACAAGTGGAACAACATTTCAACGTGCAGGTTTTACCAGCCTTAAGCAGATGCATACGACGAATTGTGTGACAGGCGAAATCTGTTCACCCAGCTATCTAATCGACCATACAGCATCGAGACACCTTGATCTGTTGTAGTCCATAAGCTCATCCTATGTTGTTAAAACTAAAGACAAACACAAAGTCTGATCACTTCTGATTGTCAGCATGGCCGAAAGGTTGATTACCCAAACTGCCCACTTGACTGATTTATTGAGTGAGTGACTGACAAGCTGATTGAATGAATGCCCGAATAAATGGACGCATCACTGGCACACTGACGGGGTAGAAGGTTGGTGAGTCGGTCGACCGATGGAATAACCGAAGTAACGAATGCTTACAGAAAATGAGTAAACGAATGAACGGATAATTGATCGTGCAGCCCCATTCCTAGAGGGGACAATTTTGGAGCCGATTTAATTCGTTCGGTCTCAAAGGGTGTCTGTTGTAAAGTAATATATTTTTATGAGGTGGTCTGCAATAGACGAGGAGTGTCGATTGCCCATCAAATTATTAAGAAGTTGAACAACGCTAATCAGTTTTTTGGTCAAGCATTTCATCTCATAAAAATATGTGAAGTTAATTGCTACCTGTGCTTCTTTCGTCAGCCTACTTTGCGGTTATGTTGGATGAGGTCCCTTTCAGTAGCGGTTGATAAACCTAGATCCAAAACAAAATTCAATGACGATTAGGCACTCTAACTAGCGTCTTTGATGTAAACCTTTTCCCAACATTCTTTCTATTTATCCTGCTCCCTTTTTGTAAAATTCTACTGACCACAATCACCCCTATCTGCAGTATATTTTAAACCAATATCCATCATGAAAATAATGAATTATTTAGATAAATATGAAGCGACCATTTCCGCCTATTTGGCTCACTAAAGCGGTTGATACTGTGGCTGTCGTGTGTACGGTGTGAGGGGGACAGATGATGACCTGGTGTACAAAAATGATGCGGTTTACCAACAGATTAACTATTGTAGGTCAAGTGTGCCTTCTTTCACTTACAGCTCGATTGCTCGTTCACGAGGTGTTGGCATATCGATGCTGCATGTCTGAATATAGACCTAGCTATCTCTGGTAGTTGGGTTTTTCCCCTCCCCCTTTGTTTTTTATCTCTCCCTATATAGTGTTTGCTTTGTTATTCACGGTTTTGTGGCAGTTCAATGTCACTGAGACCAACTGATTTGTTGTTGTCTATTATGGTGATGGCGATGACGGTGTTCACTGATGTCTGGCCAAAACTTCATGCTGAGTTTTACATTGCCACCTCTCGCACACAGTTAACTCAGACAAATGCTACTGATGATTATTTATTGGAGAAGGTGGTTGCGTCCGATCACTTTAGTGACCGAGTACTATGTGGCCTAGGTTTCCTTTTGTAGATTTTGGTGTTGCTTTATCCAAATCGTAAAAAATTTCACGTGTTCATCCAAATTGTGAACAGTTGAAATATTAAAATCAAGTAACTGGAAAGCTTGAAGCTAAAACCAACCAAGTGTTCTTTTTGTTCCACTTTACATATTCCGACCATCACACACAATAAACTGTCTACCACCGGTACGCTAATAGCGTCGTCTGTTTTGATCTACAGCCCACCAAGAATCAATCTAGTGATTGTCACCAACCCCAAAATGGGGCTTCATCAATTCATCTGTTTCTAATAAACTAACATGCTGAAGTGCTTAACAAAGCTATCACTATGCGCAAGAGCCTGTGTTATCAACAGAGGCGCTTCAACAAAACATCTGGGTCTTGCAAGCCTAAGTTGGAAGCATCCTTAATCGTTGGGGGAAAAGACACAGAACCTCGAAACATGATTTGCTGAGTCTGCGCATGGTAATGCATAAAACTACTTGGAGACAGACTGCAAGTATGTCTTCAGAATGAGATACTTTCGACTTGTTTGTGGAAATGTATCCCTTTAAGAAAGTCCTGGTAGGTCTAAAACGGGTAATCTTAATCAGAGCTGAATAAGAGCTGAATCAATTATTATACTCAACTTGTGTAATACTGAAGTGTCTGCATTTGCGTGATCCCATCCTGGTGTTTGTGAATGTCTTTGTTTACATTGCTGCTGTTATATCAGGCTTCTCACTGCTTGGGCACAGACTTCATAGAACCGGACTGGAAAATAATCTGAAGGTCCAATACCTTCTGGTTTCTTACATTCTGGATGATTCCGTTGAGAAGGTGAACATCAGTGACAATATTCTATAATGCTTTAATATTGCATGCCCGATCTTTTTTTCTCATATCAAGCGGTTAATATTCCATACGGTATACTTAGGAGGTCTGTCACTAGCTCCGGTCCCTCTTTAAGATTACAAACCAACAGGGTGGAGAAACCTGTTTTTCCCCCCGATGGATTCTATTCAAGTAACAGTCAAACATCCAGCCAATAGACAGCGACGAACAGATGCGTCAGTTGTGTTATTTGTCTCACCTACAACTCTCTTCAATGATTTTGTAAATGTTTTGGACCGTGTATGGATAGTTTCCAAAGGAGACTCGATACAAACGTTCTCTTCCACTTAACTGCTGCTATAGAAGTTCTTAAGAATGCGAAAGCTAAGTCCGTTTGCAAATTAATTTTCCAATCATACCGGCGAAAAACCTTTACCCCATATAAGTGACAACGTACTGTTGCCTATTTTCTGCCGTATTTTGAGTCATTCAACCCTCTTGCTGGATAATCGACTGGACAACATGAACATTACTCACATACGAAAGTGTTTTAACTTCAGTGAAAATGTGGCCGGAATTAACCACTCTGCTTCAACGAGGATGTGCTCTGCTGACGAGTTGTTGTAAGTGAAAATATCGGCTGGAATCGCTATCTGACTGCTGAGACTGCGAATAACTGTAAGTGAAGTACAGTTTCAACTAAACCTCATTGTTTGCAGTCCATTGTTTGGGTTGGTAAATTATTGAGATTTTTTAGTTCTACCCTCGTCGCACCGAGACTCCTGAATACTTACTCACACAGGCTAGATGACATCAACACATAGGCCCCGACTAGATCAGGTCGAGGTGAATTAATTTCACTCATTCACACTTCTAAAACGTCTACTGCTATCTCATCAGATCATGTACTAAAAAATCGATCCAATTTTTAACCTTCGGAGAACCTGAGATTACCAGTCATTCGGCTACTTGACAAAGGGAAAGTAGAACAATTACTGACAAATGGAAGGTGTAAGTTGTGTTGCAGAATTGTACAAGTCCCCTACCTTACCAAAACTCTGAATTAATAAGTTTGAGGACAGGCAAAGTTGGAGTGATTAGCGCGACTGTTAGCACTGCTTGATTTGAAGAGTACACTTCATGGGGCGGAGGAGTTAAAGCTTTAAGAAACTGCCGCACTACCTTTACTTGTAACTCAAATATTTGTCAACATTCAAAAGTGTGTAAATAGCGATTAGCTAATTCACTCTTTTGTCTTTCTACCGATGAAGTGTCAATCAAATCGAGCAGCGTTATCAATCGTGATGGTGATGAAGTGAGAACTGTTCTAGCAACGAAGGTATAAGTGAGTGAACATAGTTTCACAAGCAGCGTAAAACTACCACAGCACATACTCAGCTGTGACCCTGATTGAATGTCTTATCTGTCGACAAAGCTCACCAGGGCTAACAAAAATTTTGCACCACGACATCGGATACACTGGAAATGCCAGAACAATAAAAACTTTGAGGTCAAATTTTGAAAATCTACATGAAAAATCAATAAATCAACCAGTATACCAGCCACACGTCACTAGCGAAAGCACCACTAAGGAGTAGATCATAATGTTTTAATCACAAAATCTATCTGATCTGCTAAAGGCTGTGCAAATGGATTGTGTTAAATAATAGCCTGTATAACAACCTTTATGTAAGTTTGAATTGTATTTCAATTTACGCTTATTATTCTATATAATCTCCGAAAACTGTGGATTCAGGATTAATGGAAGAGTAGAAAAATCTTTCTGTACAGATAAATTTCATCCTCGTGTTCTATGAGTAGTTGTCCTCAATCCAAATGTTCTATTTAGTGAAAACATTGAAGAGCTGTGGGAACATTTCAACAAATTTACATCCGAATTGGTTAGCAATGTGCCCACACGAACGAAGCGCGAATATTCCTACCTTCGTTTCATAAGCGAAGCTGTCCGTATGCTGCGGAATATATACCGTGTGTCTGTGAGCGAACACCCACATACTCATACCAAATGATAGTCCCATTAACGCTTAAGCTGTTCACTTAATTCGATGGATGCATCAGTGAACGCAAAGATTTTGGTAACAAAGTATAAACTTGTGTGTTTAGAACAGAGGTTAGCTATTGCACTGCAGATGATCACCGATGACAGAGAAACATCTCACTGATGCACAAACGGTATGCGCTGTATAAATAAGAGATCTGTTGTGCTTTTGCACCCATGGCCATCAAAGTTGGAAAAACTAGACATCTTTGGCTTTCCCGAAGTCGACGCCTCTGCTGAGATGTTCATATCCGTTGGCGCCGAAAATGAGCAAGATTTCGGACAGTAGTCTTCCTAAGCAAATGGTTTAAATTGCTCGTGTATTTATAGTGTATAGAATAATGTTGAAGAAGGGTGCTGTTGATTGTTCCCTAAAAACAGCACACTTTGCAGAATCCTCAATCGAATGGTTCATAGTTGCAGTTGAAGAAACGATTAACCCGCAGAATGAGATAAGGAAGACTACTGGCAAGTGATCGGCTTCAGCTGTGGAGCTGGGGCTATCGTCCTTCAAGAAATCGGCGGCTGGAGACAATGGAAGAGGTGTCACCTAGTCGGTTGTTTCGTTACTTGGCACATGTAAATCAATACCACTGATGTGATGAGAACGATGTTCATCGTATAACCGGTGAAAAAATACACAGTGGTTCACAAATCAGAAACGCTGGGTTAAACTGCCATATGTGGACAGGTTTATGGTCTGTCGTCAGAATCGTGGTGACAGCAACATACTGTCATGTTTACAACCGAATTCGACACATTTTGGTGCACAGAATAGCTATTCGTATCCTGGACGTTGCTGAGGTCTGGTAAACATGCATACGTCACATATTCAAGCGGACAAGCATACTTACTCGCCCCATTCGTTATATCCATCCTTTGCGAGGACCGTGATTTCAGATCTGGTCCTCCCTCTCGTTTCAAAAGCAGCTGACTGAAAATTTTATCGGAATGCGCTGTTTACTATTGAATGCACGTACTGTTTAGGTTACGTAAACTTATTACATGTCGGCAAACATTTACTTGTTTTAATCATAACGTGATTTTTACAGTTATATGGAATCAATACGGGCTCAATGATTTTCCGCCTATCCAACTGACGGCGACTAATTGGCGACAAATATTTGGGACGGAATTCAGTGCAGAGCAGTAGTTGCTTGAAGAGCCAGATTATTTGAATCAGGTTGGCTTTATATTGCAGCAGTTCTTACCCTACATGTCTTTTTCCACCAAGTGCAAACTTCTGAAAATAGTGTTACAACAAGGACAGATCTGGGTTAGTTAACATCACGCTGCATGGACGTGAAGCAAACCAACTAAGTGCACTAAGCCACAAAAACCCAAACTGTTGAAGGGTTCATTCTGCACGGTTGGCAGCATCCGATTCGGATTAGCTTGTCACAGTGACCGAAGCCAAAGGACGCCTGCGCTTAGCCATCACTGCAGTTGGCTTGCGCTGCACCAATTGCAGTTCCACCAACACACCACATATCCAGTGTAAGCCTGAAGGAATAAGACCGGCAGCCGTGCGAGTGGGGCCTTTTTTTCCAGCCGGCCAATGCTGATTAGCCACTTGATTGGCTAATAAGGAAAGGAAACCCCTATCTCTCGGAAACCAAACAGAGAGAGACTGCATTGACGAGATCTAAACTGAGAAGAAAGATTTCTGAAGTGTAGTACAAGAAGCGCTGCAGTATAGGAGTGCAGGTTAGTGCATCCCACAGAAGATAGGGATAAAAAGCAAGATTCTCATTGAACTATGAAAAGCCAGGCAGACCATTCATCATACAATGCACCAACAAAGCTGAAGAAAAGAATGGGTAGAAGACCACAGACACTCAAGTTTCTGAAAAGAGGACCGGATTAATTTTCAACGACCAGGATGTTGGCCGATGCAGCCATCTACAGAAGCAGAAGGGAAACACTGATATGACCTACCTGACCTCAGCTTGACGTACTCGTCGCCTCTTCGCCGACGGTATACTATGAGTACGTTGGTGACCTACTAACCCCAAACGGCCAGCGCATTCGCGGTCGCACACATCGCAACGCTATACAGTCACGTCACCGCGACATATGGCACCGATATTTCCCTTGCGTACCGCACGCTTCCGCTCGCGACTACGCAATAATTGCTCGTTGAACTCTTGGACGCCCGCCCGAACCGTATTCCTCCAGGCCGTCCGGTTCAACGCCAACCCTTCCCAACATCTAAAATCAATGTTACAACGTGAAAGACTTACCTGCACAAAATCCTGGTACCTCCGCTTCTGACCACTGGGATTTCGCTTACCTGACTACACTTGTCCGTACAGTAACTGCTTCGGGATACGGTCATCGCCCATCCGACGGTCGTGACCGAGCGAACGGAGCTGGTTCAGCAGCAACACGGCTTTCATCCCGTCCATGTCCTCTCGCCGCAGTACCTCAGTGTTCGGAATCATTTCCGACCACCGGATACTCAAGATGCACTTCAGACACTGCACATGGAAGTGGCTCAAATAGCTCACGTTCTGCTGATACAATGTCCACGTCTCACTGCCGTACAGCAGTATAAACAGCACCACTGAACATTAAGCGCATAGCTTCGTGGCCATCTTCAGGCTGTGATTCTTCCAGACACGTCTTTCAAGACGTTTGGAAGCAACAATAGCCTTCGCCACACGCGCTCTTAGCTGGCAGTCCACGGACAAATCAGTCTACAAGTTGCTACTCAAGTAGCAAAAATCCCTGCATCCATTCACACTGTCTCCAGCGATGCGAATTTGGGGTGGAGGTACACAAACAGCACCTCCACCAGGAGATACACACATACTCGTATTTTTTTATCTCCCAATAGAACTGACAACTAGATAAATAAATATTATCTTCACAATGATGAACAACCATCCTTATGGTCAATGGCTACCATTGTTTCTCACAGTGTGTAGTGGACCAATCCGAGGAAAATCAGTGTCTGTTTGACAACAGAGATTAAGTTCAGAATGGGCAACATCACTCAGGACTGGTGCAGATTGCTTTATACTGTCAAGTCCACTCTTTAGGTTTGTACCGTATTGTTTTACCATCTAGACGTACTGTGTACAAACTAAACACAACAGACTAGGCTTTGAATGGATATATGTGAACGCGTTGTTAAACCACAATATCCATCAAAATGACGCCATTTAATGTCATTTTGGTCCACGTCCATTAACGTGAAGCAATCCTATGATTGAATACGTAGTACTATCATCACAAAATGAGGATATTCCGCGTACAACGGCCGCAAATTACAGACAATGGACAAAAATCGTCGACTCAAAGCAACCATATTTCAAACTTGCCCATCAAAAAGTTATCAGATTTATCGCCAACATCCAGTGTTACCTATATTTAACGTCTAGCATAGTTTGGGTTCGCAAAGCTACCCTAAACCATTGAAAAATTTTGTGGTAAGCAATTCTTTAAAAAATACTTAGATGAAGACCCTATGGGTGATCGTTTGGCTTTGTTTTGAATGGGCTTACCAAAGTAAACGACAGAAAACAGCTATGCTGTGGTCATTCACTAACTGTTCGCAAATTCAGGAAATCCATAGGGCTTCCTAAGTTGACACTAGCGGGAACTGGAGTCCTGACTTTTGTTATACTTTCTCGGCAAACTGTAGCTCGGAAAACAGATGTAACAGTGAAACAAGTGGACTTGCCGATTGAATTGTCATTTCTCGTCAAAATAATGAGCGGCCTCATATACGCCACTGTCCAACGACAGCCATTTTTCCCAATTCTGGAGGTGCGGTTGATTCAATGGACCGACCTACACATTCGGAGTCACTTGAGTGCAAATTTCTACCTACAAAATAGGTGAACTACTGTCAGCCGTTTATTCACCTACTTCACCTTGAGTTAGGTTCTACAGTGGACGGATTGGCAATTTCAGCATAAAGAGCGGCGTACATCAGGGTTGTCCACTGTCACCAATCTTGTTTGCTCTTATCATAAGTGAAACAGCGGAGAACTGTTTGCATCACTCACAAGATATACATGTGGATCTCCTGCCCAGTGGAAGACTGACTGATCTTTGTTGCGCTGATATCAAGTTGTTGCTAAAAGTTCCCCAGCAACACACAGTGGTTGACATCATTGTGTACCCTTCTAAACATCTGATAATGTGTAGTAAAAGTGCAATGTGTTTCTGCGACTGTTGGGATTATGTAGACTTAATGTTGTATAGCGCAATTAGGAGGGAAATTGAGAGTTTGGTTATTAGGGAGTTACTATAATCACCAACAGAGATGCACAGAATGAAGCCAAAGGTGGTATTTCCAGAAGTAGTACAGTAATGATTAAGGTGATATATTTGTTCATAATGTCAAGCATCCTTTTGAATTTTGAGAGCTGTATGCATATTCTAGCTGTATAGGCTGTGCTGCGCTGCAGCTGTGAAATTTGGCTGTTCACTATAGACTTCTGTCGTTTTTAGTCAGGTGACCCTCGATGTTTGTTTGATCACTCGCATCGGGTAGCACTAACGGTTAGATAACGAAATGTTTAGTGAGCGGGTATTATGCAGCCAGTTCCAGACGAATTTCTTTGTTCAACTTCGGGTGTGCACCTGTTGAAATTTTTAGTCCATGCACTGAGGATATCAGCAAACATGTTCTGTCGGTTGTCGTGGCTGCGTAGGTCAAACTGCGAGATGGGTAGATAATGACTTGATGTAGAAAAGTGAAGTTGTCCACTGAGGGGTTGGGTCAATGTCCTGAATACAGGACCGTGCTGCTCACAAAATCAAGGGCTGGAGACATTAGGTGAGATGGAATCTAATACAGTCCAACGTAAATGTTACCAGGTTGGCTGCGTAGTAGTTGTAATGAAAAACACCGGTCATGAAAAGTCGGTAGGGTTAGGCTACTGGTAACAGCCTCTATCATTTGTAGCTGGGTTATTTGTCTGCAAGCCGTAGGTATCCTGATGTTGTGTTTGCGAGTTTAAACGGTTTATTGTTGAGCATATCCAATCACTTTCTTCTTTTCGATTTTTGGTATTGCTTCCTATGTTCCCTTTGTGTATGGAAATTAGGTATCAGTGTGAGCCGTCAATTGTTTCTATATCTTATGATGATTTGCTTGATGGTGCCTTGTATGTTGATGGTGATGATGATAATTTTAATAATACCACTGTTCAGGTTTCGGCTCTCCTTTGTGGCCTCTAAAAATTCAGCATCATTCGTTTTTCGTATAGTTGTGAACAATTCAGTATAGTTATATAGATGTTCTGAGCACACAAGGTTAACCATTTCGTGAATGATTTTGAATACTGATCGAAAGTGAGCACTTACATCAGGTTATGGTTGTTGGGGCTAAGCAAACATTTGTTCAGTATACTATTCTCTGCGTGGAATTTGGTCACTTTCTTACAAAATACCCGCCTTTGTTCTTCAGTGTCTTACGTGAGAGGTTTTCACTTTAGAGATGAATCACACTATGTTCACATTCCATAGAAGTCACTGTATGAGGACCCGCAACTGGTAAAATCTGTTTTTAGAGAATTTCGGAACAGTAATTAATTCACGCACCGAGCTTGATATGTCAGGCTTTTATCGGAATTTTATTTCAAAGGTCCGGCAACCCAGTTTGTGCGCAGTTCCCATTTAAATTTACCACAACCAATTTGAAATAAAACAAATGCGGTTGTATTTGTCTCTCAGGGAATTTTGAATTCACATCTGAGCAAGCGCGTCTGTAGACTCTACAACCTGCCCTGTGAATTGGAACGTACAAACCCAGAACAATGAGGGTTTGAACGATTGCTCAGTTAACTGAACTGATCAAGGTTTTGGAAAAACAGTGTGTGGTTTCTCGGAGCGAAATGAGAGATCATCTTGTGAGAAGCACACGATAGAGGAGCGTAACAGTGATGAAGGGAGACTATCAGAAATGATTCGCGCAGTCCAATATGAAACTTTCAAGAAGAACGACTTTACGACTGAAGATGAAATGGGAACCAGCTGCAACCGATTAAAAGTGAGTTGCTCATCATCATCATCATCAAATCTGTAGTGTTCACCTCGTGTGTGGTTTTCTAGTGAGGCTAGTGAGGTAAATTAGCAGTTTGTTCGCTGTTACCAAATTGGTTAAACGCACGTCATCCGTGATTTGGTTTACCGGTCCGTTTTCACTCATTACCATACATTTCGTTTGTAACGAGACACTGAAGTGAACGTCAGTGCAATTGGTAAAGTGCAGGTCAGTTGCTGTTAACAATGACGTGGTAGGAAGCCGTCAGTTCTGAGGCTCAGCAGTTGTGCACATAGCTTTTTCCATTAACCGTTTGATTCGTCCTGCATGAGCGGTCTAGACCAAGTGTGGTCCATTTGACGCAGTGGTATGTGTGAGCAAATGAGCTTAAGTACGGGAGTTTTACCCGATCCTCCTGCATAGCTTTTTGTTTCAGTCGGTAAATCAGATGACTTGTAATGGTGTGCATATCTTGCTGTTTTAAAATCGATGTGGGTTACAGTTTTTTAGGAATGTTTTATTTCATATAAATGAGCAGACTGGTAGAATTAATATGCAATTAACAAATGGTGTGTGTTCAGCATTGAGGTTGGTGGTATGATTAATCTGAGGCAGCGCAGTGGGATACGTGGGTAATCATAACATATGTATATATATATATACATGTACTAGTAAGGTGTGATTATCCATGAACCCCGCTATATACACATATACAATCAGAATGACATTTTATGACAACAGCACCGTCTTGTGGCATACGTGCTTGTCGTTGTCCCGACGTCACCTGTCTGCCGGTGCAAACGTTCCTCTCTTTCTATACCCGAAAAATCCAATCGTGTTATCCACATATTCGATTGGTGACTGTGTGTGTTATGAATTTCTCATCGTTAATATGATGTAAGTGCCATGTTCGAATGGCCTGTTCTCCACTGCTGTCACGTGTTCTCAGTCTGCTCTGGTGTGACTACGTGTCACAGCTCGAAGCATGACGTGTATGCTAAATTGTGGTTTGAAATGGTTATTGGTAAAATCGAATACAGGTGAATGACCCTAATTTTTTCCGGTTCCCGTCTAGATGTGATCTCGAGTAGAAATTGGCATTAGTTTTAACTATTATTCCAATTCCTTTGCTTTTTATTTGGTCAGTTGCGTTATGAGCTCCATGTGAATTACTGGTATTTTCGACAGTTGTCACTGTAATGTTTTGTGAATCAAAAGAAGTAACCTCCTTTAATCGGATCAAACTAACAACACACCTATGAAAGTTTCCCAACAAACAGATGTATTGCACAATGTGCATTACTAGATATGAAACCAAGCTATCCCCATTGCTGTCTTCCCTGAAGAGTAAATGAACCACTCGTTGAACCGGGGTTCCTTTTTTAATTTGTACATGTTCACAAAGTATCATTTCTGAAAACACGTAACGAAATAAACTTCACATTACACGGTTGACCGCGTACCCGTAGTGTACGTTCACCATGTACATTAACAAAGATCAGTTTGGTTTGAACGGCCTAGACTTTTTATTTTCAAACGTGCTACATGGACTAGTCACGAAGCTGAGACGGATGGAGATGAATTAATTTAATGCTAGTACTAGTGAGTTCGGAAAATGTGTCGCTCAACATGTTCGTAGTGTAGCCATGTGGTTCTTGATCTTCATCACTCAAAGTGAAATAATGGAAGACTAAACATAGAGAAGAGGCCTCATTGATTCAGTCAAATGGATCGTGTCCCATAGGTTATAACCTCGGAATCCACCGACGAGAATGAGTCATGTAGTGTCAATTACTTTTCTAAAATTGACCTAATAAGCAACAGCACTCTTCCTTCACATAAATGTAAGAAACAAGAACGTCTGACACTCCAAACCCCTTAATGGTGGAGCTCAGCTAAGAGTGAAAATTTTCTGGCAGATCCCTGTTTGTCACAAGCTACGAAGGTCTTTCTTATAGTGGAATACGCAGGGATACCGTGTCACATTATAGAATCATTTTCAGCATGAGTCAATTTCGCTTGAACCTGACACTCACAATGCCAGAAAAGGTTCACTCTTATCGACAGCTTGATGCTTTGAAACCTAGAGTTAGGTAAACGACGAATAATGAACGCCATACATTTGTGAGTCACGCATGCAGAATAGTTTCCAAAATAATCTGGAAAGACGTGATTAACATGTAAAGGTGAGTTTAAAGGAATGTGTCGCCTGCTGGGCTAGGCAATCACAAAAACCCAGAACGACGATAGACCGGGTAGCACTGAGCAGTCTCAACACACTAGAAAAAAACAGCGCCTTTTGTAGAGGAACAACAGTATTTATGGTTGGTATTGGGTGATAAGCGACTTGGTCAATATGTTGCTGCCTCCCGCGACGTTGCATAGAACAACTCGGTTGTTTAAAGCTGGCAGGTATTCGAACAACTCCTTTCAATCTCCACTTTTCACAAACGATGACCGTGTAGTAGCTGGTCGCCATTTTTCTCTGGCTGGCACCGACAGACAGCAACTCCAGTTGCAGCGGCTTGTGCGCGAACCATGGTTGGTAGAAACTCCTTCATTCAGGAGACTTACCCAATCCAACCGCATTACCTCTCCTATTTTAATAAGTTTTCCCACTTATCATTCTTGATAACATTTTTTGGATTGCATTACGGATCTCTCTTTCTGGCGAGATCCGTTCTGTCCAGCAAACGCGAATTTTTTTTCACTACCATGTCCACGACAACGTAGAACCTACGCCCATGCTCTGTGACTCCGACACCACCTGCCCATTTTCTCGGAATCTCAGCGACACACTGGACACACACACCGTATCCTGGTTTAAGACTTGTAAGGTTCGGGTTCTGGTGACCATATTACATTTTTCGTTGCATTCTCTGTCGTTGTAGACTCTCCTGGAATTGTGGTTAGTCTAGTATGTTGGCGTAACGGCTCAGATGTCACCATCCTTCGCTCGAACATTCACTAGGTCGCCCCTTGTCCCGCGTGTCTTTTCTTTCTGGAGGCATTAGATATTGGTCTTTCTCCTGATTCGTGCGTAGTCTGTAACAGTCTTTTGGTAGCCTTACCTGCAACTTCAGCTTTTCCGTTTGACTGGCTGCGGTACGGACTGCTCGTTCGATACTCAAACTCCGAATTGTCTTCAAACGTCTCCAGTTCTACGCACACAAACTGAGGTTCACTATCGTAGAAACTGTTTCCGGTGATCCAGAGCGAGTAACTTGAGTACGTTGTCTGTTGACGAGTACACCTTCATCAATGGGTAACAAGCGAAATTGATTACATTTTCGTCTACAATAGCTCTTGCATGAACTGTGATTGGTAGGCCTTCTTCAAACTGGAAACCGCTCGAATTCAGTATCATTACAGGATGATACGCCAGTCACAAATTACACGGAAGTCCCGGGTAAGTATACTCATAAGTCATCAACATCACATTTAACGATGCTCTGATTGAAATACTTTTTTATGACCTAAGTTTGGCCATCTAGGCCATAAGCATGATCAGCCGGGGAGTGTAATTCACTTGTGGAATTTCTGCAGCTAAATGACCCGGCAGTGTCTGTCATGTGGTGGTAATCTTCAGCCATTTACCTATGACATGGCCAACAGTTGTTACATATATCACTATTCGATTATATCTCAAAAGAATCTGTTTTGTCTCGGGCGCTTATATCAAGGAAGATCTGTTCAGTTGTTTCGTTGAATTGAAAAATGAAAGCACCTAAAAGCACAATCAGGGAAGTGGCAGGAATTGAGAAGAACGCAGAGTTTGTGCGGCTTCTTCTTAGTAGGGATGAAACAGCGCATCACCTAGACGGTCACACTTTCAACTAGCTTAGACGTAACGTTGCACATCTGAGATCAGTTCACTAAAATGCTGGTGTTCAAACTGAATCAGAAAAACAATCTGTCGACCAGTCGTCAATTATTACTCCGGTATTCGTTTCCATATCGTTGTACAACCTGTTCGTCATTAAACTAGACGTTGGTCAGTATTATTCAGGAAGATAGCTTAACAAAGATTGTAAGCGGCTGCCAAAAACTAAGTGCCAAGGTAAACGATACACATATCGCTTGCGCCAATCACCTGGTGGATGTAGAACAAACATCCACAGTTACACACAACTTTGCGTTCAGCCAACTAAAAAGTGTGCCAGCAAATTTTTCAAGCGCTGAGTCATTCCAAAGCATAACAAACAACAAAATCTGTACTCTTATAGGAAATTGTTCACTAATTGCAATGTCAATAGACAGTTCCGCAGCACCATCTTCAGCTATACGCGAACCGTTGACCATGACCACTCAAAATAATGATGAGTTCAGGTCCCGTCAATATCTACCAGACACTGGAGATGTTAGCGTTCATCCACGAAGCTGCGCGGTAACGAATGTTTCACAGATGTTGCGATCTTTTTCGTGACACGTTTTGATGAAGTATCCCCAATTCAGTTGGCTTGAGAGTTACCAGAAATGATTGCTTATCACAGTGTTACCACTGTTTCAATAAGAACACTTGAATGATACAATTAAGCATAAACAGTTTCTAATCAACGGTCTTTGGTCTGAATTACCAGCCGCTAAATAATTCCATATCTTAAATCCGGAGATCGTTAACACTGTCGACTTTCTAGGCTAGTGATATCATTAAACAGTACTTCACCGAATGAATAATGGACACAAATCCGTGTATATCAAAAGCTGCTGAAGGTAACTGAAAACAGAAGTTGCCGGAAACTACATCAAGTGCAAAGCGAACTCCGATTTCTGAGATACACTTTTGAGATATTAAACTGCTTGGATGATATTTTGTGAAGTCATGGGAGCCGATATTCGGTTTCTGTTTTGTTAGAGCAAGACCGGACCACTATTTGCACTCAGGTCCTTGCAACTGTGAGGGTAGCATGTTATTCAACAGCTCAACCATCTATTAACGAAACTGACAGAATTATTGTGTCTGAATAGTAGGGTGAGAGCCTGTTCCAAAGGTACCACACGAATTGGTCAGTGTGAAAATATTGCCAACATCTTAGAAGTGCTCTGTCAAAACTTAGTTCGCTTTTATCTGGCAAGCAGTCACTGAGTGGAACAAAAACACTGGTTTAGAACCAAACTAAAATCACTGGGCACGTTTTTGTCGCTCAGCCTTGTAAATGTTTGAGAATGCGTTAGAATCAAGAAGATATAAGCAATGCACGTGAGCCTGCACTCGCGTTTAATTGAACAACTTAAGTTGACAACATCTCATTGCGCCAGTGTTAAAAGGATAGATAGACGTGACATAACTGGCTGTATAACTGTTATAGGTTCTTCATTCATTTCACATTCAACGTTATAACTAACATTGACAGCAAATTTATTATCAAATTTTTGGGGCTTTCATGAGAAGTTCGTTGTCTACGGAGAATACGATAATTGCATTCTTCCACTGAGTGTGATGTTTTCGTACATAGGAGCTGCTCCAACTCATATAACTTGGATGGACGAAATTTCATCATAGTGAATTGACTTGAGGTCGGGCAAAATTTTTCCTGCACAAGTTCTACTTCACAGGCAGAACCAGAATTTTCAAGTTCGTATGAACTTTTGTGTACACACGTTGCAGTAAGCCATCAAAAACACTGATATCCTACTAACCGTATACATGAAGGTCTTAGATATGAACTCCGCACTTTAGAGCTCGAAAAAGGTGCTCCGCTGATAACCCGCAAGAGGAAACTAAGTTTGTTTGCTTCGTTCGAAATCCGTAAGCTTTATATCACGTTTAGTTAAGAAAATTAAAGAACTGTTGCAAGAAACCTGTCCATGGTGCCGCTTGTGTATGGTACTTCACACCGGACAACTTACCTAACATCTTAATGATAGTACTTTGAAGATTTTGCGCAACGTTGAAATTCGTGCATTGCAGCACCCATAACTAACTCGATGCCTTCAAATGACAGAATTAGGATTAAACGATGTAAGCCTTAGACTCCCATGGACTTGACAATTATGTCCTGTCGTTGTCCACCTCATTTGCTATTTTATTCTTCACCCCCCCATTCAATTAGTGTCATATATATGTTCCTAGTTATTGTTATTTGGTACTGAAGAGGCAATACGAAATGCTAGCATCTACCTGTGTCCGTCTTCTTATTGCTATGTTCAAATTTATGAAGGGAACCAACTGTTTTAAACGATTTATCTCATGCACAGTCTTCACTTCATTGACTAACTGCTCTCAATCAAGTTTCACGTAGATGACTGGTCGTATAATGTAAATCAATGAATATTTTGATTAAAAAATCGCATCGGCGTGCATTTACGTTTACACCGACGGTTGTTCAGTCTAACAAGTTCATAGCTTTTGGTCGATGTGTTAACACATCGAAACAAAATTCTAAACTTTATGCTATTTCGACAAGGCGCATGTGTGCAAAAATCACATCCCGAACAGTGAAAACAAATCTGCAATTCTAGGTCCGACATTACCACATATCTTCTGAAACTCGTCTGATGTACTTTATTAATTTCCGCTATGCACTGTACTACAGTTGTGTTGCGATTTACTCGTGCAACTCCAGCCGAATGAAATATTGTAATTCTCAGTCATACAAATCGTTGAAGAAATTCATCAAGATTGTGTTGACAGTCAGTTGAATGACAAAGATTAATTCAGGTTAAATTGTGTCCATAACTGAATGAAGACAAGTGAATCAACTGAATTAAAGATTACATTACAGAACAAACAAAGTAACGGTTTAGTAGTTGTTCTAAACGAAACAGTCAATTGGCAGCTGACGAAATTTGTGATAGGTTGTGTAGTATTGATTGCGCAGCTGAGATACTGAAAAGAAGACGAGAAAAATTTTCTCAGAAACCTCCAATTTTCGATCGGAATAGTATAGCAATTATCCTCAGTATGAAACAGAAACTGTGCTGGCCACAAATGGAACAATCCGTCGTAAGCATGGTTTTACTGAATTTTATCCCCTGTATGACAATTTATTGTTCAGTGTAATTCCTGTTATCTCTTAAGATGGTTAATGTTTTAGGCTCACCAAAATTAGACGAGGAAATGACGAACAAGCGTTCCAAATTTCAAAACGATGTACGCTAATGATTCATCGTGACTTCCACCATTATACTAATGGTTCTACATCGTTGCAGCAATTTTGTTCAAAACAGCCGTCCTTAAGCAGCACACTGCTCTACACGGTTTTACTGCAAACAGTGTGTTTAATTCTGTTGTTACGATTTCAGTATTGGCTTCTTTTACATTAACCGGTGGTCGCTATGGTTTCACGTCTGAAAAATTGACGGGACGATTTCTTCAACCTTAAGGAGCGGACTAGAGCATGAGGTAATACGCTTTTGGCTCGAATGTCCCAGAATCTTTTCTCTAACAGATGATTTACTGATATTTGAAACACGCGAACAAACTACTTCACACGCCTTCAGGATTGTTTATGTTGCACCATGGAGCCTACATCAGTTCTTCCGATAGATATAAACCACTATATCTTGGCCACAGTAATAATATCGCCTAGGCGTTTTTGACTTCATCCTGCACTCAGTAGCTTATCTACTCTCAGTCTTATAGGTAAACTGACTTTCTAGTCTTTACCCTGCAAGGTGCATTCGTCCGGTAAAAACTGAACACTAGAGACTGCCGTGGAATAATGATCTTTGTCGTCTGTGCTTACCACAGCGGCACCACCTGGCCTGTTGTTCTATAACATATTTCAGTTCTGTCAGAAATCGGAAGCTTATCAAAGTACTGATAAAATGCTGTGGACTCAGCTGAACTAAACTAAGCTGCTGGCTTTAAATGCTAATGAAAATTCAACAAGTGTGTATCGAAAAATGTCCAAGATTTAAGTTTCTCATGATGACTGTGATTTTAACTGTGGTCGAAGTTAATAACATGGTAATTCACACGAATGTTTCAAGATAGTGCCGATCAGATTTCAAACGCTCACAAAAGTTGGGTTACACACTTCAGGCTTCTATTTTTGCGTTCCATTTGTTCGTTTTGTTTTTATCTCACATCCAACAGGCAGGGGAATAAAATACTTGTTTCATCATCCAAGTAACGACATTACTCACCTAGACTGGATTCACTCACATCATTCTGACGTGATTTAAATGCTGGAAGAAAAAAAACACAGAAAGATTCACAAAACTTGAACTGCTCACATTTGGTCGCATCTGAAAACATACAGAACGGGAAGCGTTAATTTCGCTTGGGGAATTGTTGACACCTAGCCAGTGACCATAAAAAGTTATGACAAATTTCATTATTCATTTTAACTTTGGGAAACGGTAAGACAATTGATCCATACAATACTTGATAATTAAAAGACCTTTCGCTTTGCTATCGCCTTCAACTCCTTATTCCATTTGTTTGGTTATAATTTTCATTCAAAGCTTTCTATCTAACAGTCTATTCCTGCTGTGTCCCGCTGTGTTTTGTTATCCAGGTTTGCTGTGAAGGTGTGTAACGGTACTGTATTAACTATCACACGATTATGATTGTGCACTTATTATAGCAACCCGGCTATGATTGTGGAGCTACTGCACAGGCATGATGTATTTGTCTCATTCAGTCAGGGACTCCTGCAATGAAGTCGTGATTAAACTAGTAAAAGGCCCACTGTAACTCAACATATTGCTGCATGCTCTTCGGCACAATATTAGTGACAAGTTTTCGAGACAAGAGTAAGTTATCAAGATAAAGACACTGCCAAGTAAATCTTCATCACTCACGACGCATAAAAGCAACTGAACAGAAAGGACACAGAGTAACTTCAGAATGGAGTGAATAAACCTGCGAACATACTGTTTTCTTATTGGTAGTACCTGTGAACGAACTGACCGATTTTACAGTTCGGAGCTGGAGGAAGACACCAAAATACAATGGCGACTTGAAGCCGGGCATGACCCTGTTGTGCAACATAAATTCTGTCTCCCGACTGTTTACAGGTTACTCGGGACATGTCACGCAATCATCTCAGCAACAAGCCTCCAAATGTAGGTGAAACCCTATTGCGAAAAGTCATAGATTCGGCCGATTCGAGCCAGCAACAGAAGCTACATGCTCAAACGCGACAAACGCCTTACCCGCTGAGTTACGTTGTCTGGTCAAGAGCCCTGGAATTTCAAACTCGGACTCTGTTACCCACCCGTCCCATCGTCTCATACGGAATCCACCAAATGATGCGAGGGATTCACTACCTGACAAGACTTCTCGAACAGTTTGCGCTGGAATCCACTAACGCCACTTTTGAACACAGATATTGTATTACTGATGAGTAGTTTGGCAGACTTGACGATGTAGGTCACACCAAATTGTGGAGGTCGACCTGTTTTAAAAATGAAATTCAATATTTTCAGTACTCAATAACATCAAAGGTGACGTTTACGCTGACAGGACTGAATCGTCCCTGAGTCTTAGGATGAAGGAACACACCCAGATATACTGAGGACTTGGCGTGTGACGTGACCCGACCAAACCTAACTAAACAGTGCAAGTCAGCTTCTTTGATCGCCAGAAACCTGATGGAGACCGGTCATTTGGTCGACCAGAAAAAACACTTTCCATGTACTGATGCGTCACTATAAGCCATTAATCTTTAAATCTCTCAAGGTGTTGCTCGTCATGCGTAACAAGCCAGTTCTCTTTGTGTGTAAATGATGCTGCACTTGAACATTCGTCTGCCATGGTTTCGATCAGCGACAGACTGGTGCGTAGACTGACTTGATTTGTGAGCTTAATTCACTTAAATGTTTTGACTTTCACCGCTGTTATTTGTAGCAATTGACGTGAACATATAAAGTGGTACTATCATCATGCAAAACCAGTCTTTTGATTACGGAATACAAACTCGTAATTTGGGAAGGATATTTTACATTGTTCCTTTGTTAAGGAAGAGAAATCCGGAAATCAACCTTGAACAGATGACGGTCTACTTCAGTCTCCTTTTTCAGCGAGTGTTTGAAAAATTGGAGCCAAATGTATGTTTGATTGAATGCAGCGCTCGTCTTTAGCACTTGTCTATTTCCCCAGAAAGAGCTGAACTGTGATGTAGGTGGTTTTGCAGTGTATGTGTTCACCACTTGACCGTGTACCCGAGGACGGGAACGGCTGAAATAACACATCCCAACTCTGACGGTTTATGAGTGTGAGTAAAACTGCCGTTTTGCTAAGAAAGAATGTATGATAACTGGAAGGTCAACTCCAAACAAGAGTTATGTAGATGAAAATTGGAAAACGACGAAAATAGTGCAGACTTCCCTAAAGTATTAAGCATTGTGGAATTATCATCATTTACAGTCGACCGCAATTTTTGATTTTGTCTTCAACAGGAATGGAACACAAACGTAGTTGTTCTACCGGGAGGTCAAAGATTCAAACCAATCAAAATGACATCTTGTTGGTCACTTCTGCTGTTACCCCCCATAAACCCTACTTAAAGCGTGTCGGCATGTACAGTGAGTAAAATTGTCCATAACTTTGAAATAGAAAATTTGCAACACTACCTGTAGGTGGTTCTATACCACCTTCCTTCCGGCTGAATTCGGAAGTTTCCGGAGTGAATAACTCTGGTTTGTGTTGCAAATTGAAATGTACCAATCTTGGGGCTCTTTGTGTAAACGGGGCCATCACCGTGAGTCCTGTGTGACACTCTCCATCGTCAGCTTCACGATCTACCCAAAAAACAGGACAGCACTGGATCCCTTCCTCAGTACGCAGCTGCACATTCCACTCACACGGAAGTCGATAGTGAAGATGTGAATTTTTTCTCAAAATGCTGGTTGTCACCTCCTGAGAAGAGGTTGGTGTAAAGCGACCGTAGAATAAAAGAAAGAAAGCTCTTATATTACCTCATACAAGTCATTTCGGTTGGAAAATGTGCCCGAAAGGCATCTGTTACTGTTACAATAATTTGTGGTCCAGTTCATCGAAAGTCACATCACTGAATCGAATTAAACTACACTAAACTTTCTACAGCATATTTTCGTATTGATATGTTCGCCGAGCTTGGCATTTAGGTTGCAAACGTTTCATCACCAAGCGAGGTGACATCNTCAATATGTATGTATCTTTTACCACCCATTTATTGCATCAAAATTATCAATCAGTTGCATTTTACTACTTCCGCTTTGGTCACCTGACTGACTGTTTCAAATATTTCTAGATTGATTTCGCCTAGCTGCTTGCCCCTTAACTATATAAAGTGTATGTTAATTTCGCAAAAGTAACCGATGAAATGCGAACGAAATGTCATTGCGCACGACATCTTACATGCTACTATTGGCTTTTTTAAAAGTAACTTGTGTATTTGGAAGGTTTCATTAGATTGAGACATCAAACGCTGCTGATAAAATTGACCAACAAGGCAACAACAAACGCACTAGGACATGTTCACATTTTGAACAATGTTTCTTGTAGCGTGCAATTAACAGGCAGTTATACATGATCAACGAGCAGCAAAAAAGCATTCATGAGGTTACACACTGGTTTGCCTTTGCCAAGCCTGGACAGTCAACGAAGTATAACAGAAAATACCTCAATTTTTTTGGTTTACAACACTGCGTTAATTGATTGGATAACCTAAGAAACTGTTCTCAAATATGTGTTGTACGCTTGCAGAAACTAGATTCTTGTTGGAACGTTCGGCCGCTGTCCTTTTTAGTTATCACCTGACGAGGATTCCTGTCATCTGTTGTCGTATAGTCCGTTTGGTTTTGCAAAAACAATCGTCAACGCAACGCCGCTTCAGTTAAATTACATTTAATTTCGATTACTGTGAGGCTACCATATATATATACAAATATATATATATATATACGTATGAAGGGACCATTTTAGTGCACCGGTAAGTGGAGTCCAAAGTTGTGGTGTGACAGGTAATCAATCATTTTGACTGGTGCGAAAAGGCAACCAATGCGTACTCTCACATCCACAGTGAACTGGTCAAAAGGTTGACGAAACTGCAGTTATAATCATAATATACCAACTTAAATAACAAGCCAACTCTCAGAGTTTACGAAGGCCTTCGTTGTACCGGTTGACGAACGGTGTCAATTCTGTACACAAAATAGACAACCCTTTCTTCTTTGCCTTATAAATTGCCTCGTTGTTCAATTCTTCCTCCACTTCATTCTATATTAACGCTTGATTGAGCTTTATATCAATCTGAAAGTTCAGTATGACCATTGACAAGCAAACTTCACAGTGTTAATCACTTTGACGGCAAAAGTTTGTCATACAACTTCTCGCTTGTGAGGTTTCCGGTGTTTATGTCATAGAAACTCGGATACGGAAACGTTGCCGGATATTACGTCCTATATTCACCTTTTCACGTTTCTGTCTTACATTTCGTTCTGTTTGACTTGTATGAGTTTGATGAGGCTTGTGTATTTCGTTTAGAGGACCACTGAGAATGGTTATCAAAAAAGTGAGTAGTGTGTAGAAGCTACACTTAACACACACACCCAGGTACAAACTTATACCGGTGTACACTGACCAGAGAACGTTGTGCCAAAAATCTGATACAGATAACTGTGAAAGTATGCTGTAGAAATGGTTGGGAATAGTGGTGGTGTTGTTTGTAGCTCGGGTTGATTGTTTTCGTATTGATATGTTCGCCGAGCTTGGCATTTAGGTTGCAAACGTTTCATCACCAAGCGAGGTGACATCGTCAGTGCGTGAGTGTTCGGCGAACACTCACGCACTGACGATGTCACCTCGCTTGGTGATGAAACGTTTGCAACCTAAATGCCAAGCTCGGCGAACATATCAATACGAAAACAATCAACCCGAGCTACAAACAACACCACCACTATTCCCAACCATTTCTACAGCATACTTTCACAGTTATCTGTATCAGATTTTTGGCACAACGTTCTCTGGTCAGTGTACACCGGTATAAGTTTGTACCTGGGTGTGTGTGTTAAGTGTAGCTTCTACACACTACTCACTTTTTTGATAACCATTCTCAGTGGTCCTCTAAACGAAATACACAAGCCTCATCAAACTCATACAAGTCAAACAGAACGAAATGTAAGACAGAAACGTGAAAAGGTGAATATAGGACGTAATATCCGGCAACGTTTCCGTATCCGAGTTTCTATGACATAAACACCGGAAACCTCACAAGCGAGAAGTTGTATGACAAACTTTTGCCGTCAAAGTGATTAACACTGTGAAGTTTGCTTGTCAATGGTCATACTGAACTTTCAGATTGATATAAAGCTCAATCAAGCGTTAATATAGAATGAAGTGGAGGAAGAATTGAACAACGAGGCAATTTATAAGGCAAAGAAGAAAGGGTTGTCTATTTTGTGTACAGAATTGACACCGTTCGTCAACCGGTACAACGAAGGCCTTCGTAAACTCTGAGAGTTGGCTTGTTATTTAAGTTGGTATATTATGATTATAACTGCAGTTTCGTCAACCTTTTGACCAGTTCACTGTGGATGTGAGAGTACGCATTGGTTGCCTTTTCGCACCAGTCAAAATGATTGATTACCTGTCACACCACAACTTTGGACTCCACTTACCGGTGCACTAAAATGGTCCCTTCATACGTATATATATATATATATTTGTATATATATATGGTAGCCTCACAGTAATCGAAATTAAATGTAATTTAACTGAAGCGGCGTTGCGTTGACGATTGTTTTTGCAAAACCAAACGGACTATACGACAACAGATGACAGGAATCCTCGTCAGGTGATAACTAAAAAGGACAGCGGCCGAACGTTCCAACAAGAATCTAGTTTCTGCAAGCGTACAACACATATTTGAGAACAGTTTCTTAGGTTATCCAATCAATTAACGCAGTGTTGTAAACCAAAAAAATTGAGGTATTTTCTGTTATACTTCGTTGACTGTCCAGGCTTGGCAAAGGCAAACCAGTGTGTAACCTCATGAATGCTTTTTTGCTGCTCGTTGATCATGTATAACTGCCTGTTAATTGCACGCTACAAGAAACATTGTTCAAAATGTGAACATGTCCTAGTGCGTTTGTTGTTGCCTTGTTGGTCAATTTTATCAGCAGCGTTTGATGTCTCAATCTAATGAAACCTTCCAAATACACAAGTTACTTTTAAAAAAGCCAATAGTAGCATGTAAGATGTCGTGCGCAATGACATTTCGT
>QNGE01004677.1:0-57167 GCA_008508345.1 Paragonimus westermani | reverse complement strand
GACATCGTAGTGCTCGTGTGAAAAGATTTTGTTCTTCATAAATTCCATCATCAATGTTTTGAACAATTATTGATATCAGAGAAAAATATTTTTCCTGAAATATTGGTGTAAACACGAATTTCTTTCATCACCTACTGTATTGGTAACTAATCTGTGGTGAAAAGGTCTTTGTTAAACGGAATATCGAGATGTTACCTAAATTACCGTAAATGAACTACCCCCATTTAACCACACTTTGCCAACTTTTTGAACTTTTCAGTTGAAAACTTCGGCTGACATCACCACGTTGGATGTTTTTCTTAACAGAACCCATCACACTTTTTAGCATCGCCCATGTGAGCCACACAGCTTATACCCTTGAGGTTTCGTAAGACGTTTTCGTACTAGACACAATTTACACAACCTTCCATGACATTCAGTCATTATGGTAAACGAAATGTGTTCTAGATATTTTGCTGAAGAAATGCAACGACTTTTCTGTTGATATTAGTTGGTAGCCCTCTGATAGAGACGTTTCAGCCTAGAGACAATCGCATTTTACTTGTTGGCTGTTGGTAATGGTCTTCTTCATTAATGATCACTAAAACATCACCAGCTGGACACCTTCCTTTGCTTCCCCATTCCCACGAATGAATCTGCTGATTCATTTAAAAAGTACGCAGTAAATTGTATCTATTTGCATGTAGACCATTACTATTGATGAATATAGTCCTGCTGACCGAGGTTACAGCTGCCTCTACGAAGCGTTTGCAAGCAAGTTCTTGAAATACATGTTAGTTTCTATCGGAAGTTGAGCGTTTTTCAACTGCTGTATCAAAGAGACGTTTAGCTTAACAGACGGCAAAATTCCTAATTGCGTCAGTTGTTAGCAGTCGACGAAATCGACAAATCAAAATTTCGCTCTAAGTCGAAGATGTGAAACCGACAGTTCAATTGTGCAATGTTGCGCACGAACGTCTGNACGTCTGCATGCAACATTTCTATTTCTGCATCGCGAACGAAAATTAAAAAGTTGGACGAAGTTTCAACGTTTTAGGGTTTGTTGGCTTCTTCTACAAGGCTAGAAAAGGGCAGATGATGCGAATGGAATGAAGTTGTTTCAGGGAGAGTACAACCTAATCCAAGTAAATGTCCAGCATATACATATTTATGAAGACATTTTTCTGCTATAACATCATCATAGACAGCAATATATCAGTGGTTCGCACTTATGCTCAACTGTCACACAATCACGAAGAAGAAAGTAAACCTTGTATAGGATGCCAGAAGAAAAAAGAGGGGGACTTGAGAGGACTTAAATACTAAAAATAGCTACGCCTGTATTCAAACATACAACAGCAAGGTGCCTATACTTCGTAAGCAAACAACCGAGTTGTAAGTGAAAGCAATGCTTCATCAGAAAGACAGATTTCTTACAGTTTTCACTGACCCCCGCATTATGTGCTCTCACTTCACAGCCAAACAACAACATTCACGCTACTGAGCTCTGCCAGCCGCAATTTCGCATAAAGCCTCCAGCCACCGAAACTGTGAGTCACGAGGGCGCCAGCCCGGGAGACGGACCCGACCTACAGTGAACAAGCCCTTCGTGAACGAGTTCATCTGTCTAAGCCCAGTCGCCATCTGTCCACCTCGAAGCTTGCGTCAGTTGGCCACAGCATCGGTATGTCAGACGACTAGCTGGCACTTTTAACACATGATTTAATTATCCAAGTCGGTGAAAATGTAAGGAGTGAACAAACGAACTCTTTTGGCATCCGGTGCCAAACACTCGCTTCCTAACCTTCTGGTTGTTCACTCACTGTTTCCACTGGATACGAGCGACTGGATGAAGAAGTCGGTGGTTATTTGCCTGGAGACGGTTCACGTCCTCTATCCCGACCGGCTATGAAAAATTTTAGCATAAAATCGAATGTCTGTTGGAATTCTTCTAGAAACTGGCCCACTTCTTGGTGAGATTGACTGCCACTTTTTACATACCCCACGCCTACGCGAACAGTATTGTCAGTTTATATTGCGTGAGTCATTGCATCGTCTGACCGAAACAAATTCTGACTCTCCTCACCATCACAGATTTGCCAGTATTTGAACAGTAATTGCAAATATTTTTTTATCCAGAGGAATTACCGTTGAAAGTCACAAACGTTAGCCGCGAAAATTCCACTAACCATTACCCTGACGACACGGTGTTGCTGGCGTCAGTTGGCAAACGAGACCTAGAGGTCATATTGGCAGACTGTTTGAATCTGTCTTCAAATTATGCTGCCACGGCTAAAAGAGCACAAACAAGCCCGAACCGTTTAGAAAGAATATGTGGAGCCTTCCAATATGAAGTGTTTTCCACCAAACTTGCATTTATACTCCGTTCACATCTGGAAAGCAACATATAGACATATGACCCTTGTCTTAAAAAGATCTGGCGCCTATCAACAATGTACAGAGGTAGACTACTAGGAGAGTTGTGGGACTCAAGGAAACCCACTCAATGAATTACGGACATCTTAAAGTATACCTAGTTCCCACCTACATAATACCGCACACCTCAATTTACTCACCGTCGAGTTTCCTCCTAGTAAGTAAAGATGAACGTTTAAGAGGTCGTTCACTGAAATGGAGTAATGGAACAGAGAGGTAACTTTACAGACATAACCGCTTCACAATCAAGGTGTGCTCTCACTGAACTGCACTGTCTCACTCTGCGGCGAAGGCAGAACCGGTTGACAGTTTTGTAGCATTGATCGATCGGCACATGGGTGAGAGACAACTGACGTTGCAGTTTTCTTGAATGCTATACCAGCTGAGTTTCGCAGGTAATTGACTAGACACATCCGACTGAATGTCGTTTCACTGTATTTTGGTGTTTGTTGCTGAAGTGACTTCATCCAGAAGCTTCACTGAATTTGCCTTTTAGTTACTTCCATCCTTTCTCCTTTGCATCTTTAGGCCGCCCAACACATCTTTTCACCGACCAGCATAGGACAGCAAAGCGTAAGCTGAGGTTTTTCTGCTATCCTCGAAAACCTATGAACCCATAAATTGCTAATTCGGGTATTTATAAAAATGCTTTAATTTTGTGATAAATACAGAATCTTGGAATAAGAGACTTTACTATCTCTTTTGTCATATTACATATAATCTAATGTGTATTGAACAGAATATGGAGGCTTTCCAGCCACCCATTTTTGCCGCATGTACAAGTGAATTTCGTCAATTTTTTGCGCTCTTACAGTGCTGACTAGAAATTGTGAAGTTGGCTAACGTAGCCTGCGAAACACAAGGTTTTATTCGATTCTCGTGTTTTCTGTTGCCATCAGTATTTCTCGACCATGTGCCAACCGGCTTGCTAGCGTTGCACAGCCACTTACGGTTATGTTAGTGTAAGTTGCAAATTATCCAGAAGTATCTGCGGAAGAAACGCGCGATGAGTCGAGTTGAGGGGAACTATCTTAGATCACAACGACTGTATCTCAGAAATCTTTAAAAACATCATATAATGCAGAAAAGTTTATGTACGATGCCCCACAATCTGATAACTTCGGGCCCATACTGGACAACTGCGCTATGTTTCAACTACTGGGTGAAGAAAATGCACAGCCCTTAATTCCGGACAACAAAGCAAACCCAACCACTGGTGCTCCGTTTATCTACGCCATTTTTGCCGATGTGGAGCACAGTAGAGGGCAAAATGAAACAGCAGTCAACTGTAGCATAAACGCACATTCTGTTAGAAACATCCGGTTGTTTTAAACGAGTAGACTGGTTTAGCCATGGTTGTAAGATGAATTGTGATGAATCTCCAGTCCCTTTTATGAGTAAAGTAGAAACAGCCGTTGGCTTAATAAACCTTTATTGTTTAAAGTCTAGTCTAAGTTGAACTCACATTTCCCTTCTTGAAACTTAGTTCCAGGTTATTTCTACGATGGGTTACTCGTTTATCATATACAGTTTGAAGAGATCTAGAAATCGGTTCCAATATTTAAGATTTCGAATGGACGGGCAAGCGTTTTGGTTTTGTTGCATTCCTTGATCCATTCTGTCTGGCTGAAGTTGCTTTTTTAATAAACGTGACCTCTGTGGTTACACCGCCTTATTTTCGATTCAAAAAGTTTAACCGTATGAAGCAAACAAAATAATCCAGCGTGTGATGTGGAAAAATTTAGGAGCAACACGTGTACAAAAGTCGTTTCATTCCGTTATTACTTTCGGTAAAGTACAGTATCCATGCCTTAACACCGAAAAAGAAGCAAAGCCACGTTTCCCATGTCCATGTAGATGAAGTCCCCCGGTAAGTGACTGACAAAACTGAAACAAAGAATAATTGCTAATTCATGATCAACCAACCCCAAAAGTTTTTTCAAGCACCTGCATGTATAGAGAATAGATTAAAATGAACAGATTTGCTCTACGTTGGCGATTCTAACCAGCAGCATTGATCCCACCAAGCATATTATTACTGGAAACCAAATTCAGAATGATTGGTGCTGTGGGAAAAAAGCTTTAAGTTGCTAATCGGCTGTTATGAAGTTTACAAAAATTGTAGTTCAAAGATATTTCCGCCTTAGGCATGAACATAAATGAATGATCAGTGAATTGAATGACATTTTCAAGGTTGAAGTCACTAAGAACCAGAAAACAGATTCACAAACGTAGACACTTTGTAATATGACGGTTGAAAATGTTGACGACTTGTAACAGGGAGAGTACAAATGATGTTAACTACAATGTACCAAACAGATTTGTTTCCACTGATTGACCTCAATAACCGTCCGTTCTACGTTTGCCCTCTTAATGATACTTCTGTTAAACTGTGACATAACTGCAATGCATTTATTTGGACGATAAATCCTCAAAAAGATCAGTTCATTAAATTATGTCGTTTTTAGCTATGCCGGGTCGTTTTAAACCGCAAATGAAGTTGCTGATAAGCGAAGTAAACGACACAATGCGTATATACACCAGTACATTGGGCGAATGGAAAAATGCGTGTAGTAACCACAACACCTAGAGAAAAAGTACCAAAATCGGTGGGAAATTAGACGAGGTGCGGAAACGATTTATAACACGGCGTGTGCGGTCACGTGGAGATGTGGTGAATTAAATATCTAATGAGGACCCTATGGAGCAAAAGTGGACACTGACACGTGACCGTTCTAACCAGAAGTCGAAACGAGTTGTAACTGACATATGGTCAAGTCATGACCCGTGTGCCGAATTGGGTATTCAAATTACCATTTTGTGAAGGCGAGTTCCTTCAAGATATTTTTCTTCGGATAAAATGCGTGATTCTGAAACGCAAGGATGACGGGAATTTCTAACCTGCACCAGTTCACTTCATGTCTTCTTAGGGCACTTCAAAACTCCGACCGATTCATCTTGGACCCTTTTAACATATTGTGTTGTCTAGGTTAAGGGGTTTTAGGAGCATCTTACCTCATATTCGAGTTTGTTTCAAGTCTTCTTCGTTGTGTGGAGGACAATGTAGTTTTGCGTGTGTAAGTAGGGGGTGAGTAGACCTTTGTTGTATTCAACTCAAAAGCCGCAGGGACACCGTCGACAAGGGCATACCGATAGTCTTGGAATTCTACAGTAGAACGTGCTGGCTTATCCATTATCATTTCAAGTCAGAATAGCTTTCTATTTATTTCAGCCCAAATATAGAGTTGACATAGTCTGAAAAAATCTTCAAAACACTACAAGATTTTGCTCCCACTGATAATAAAAGGATCAACTTGATGAGAAAACTTAAATTTGACACCTACACATTTTAGCCTGTCGATACAGTATCAGTTGATGACAAATATAGTTGCTGATTAGTACTTCATTGTGGATTTTATGGTCGGGGCACATATGATTAGTTTGCAGGTGCCATTTTATAAGCAACTTTTCGTGGCGTGAAGTTGTTGCTATTTTGTGACTTTCTGTTCATACGCAATACAGCAAGGTGATAAAGGTTTGTGAAAGTTTAAGGTTAGCGTATATTAATTCCAAAGGGGAAGAAGTTTAAAGAGAGGCGGTTTAATTCAGTCTGTAAAATTCTGGAATGCCTGACGGCTTGATTGTACCAGGGGCAAACCTTGTGGTAACATCAACTCAATCGACCCACCAGTGAGCTCAAATACTTGAAAGGATGCACCAATTCGGTGTTGACAGAGTGGTAATTATCCTTAACTGTGCCATTTCAAAGGTTGCGGTATGCCTTAGCTGGCAGCGTCCTTACCGTGCTTGAGTTAAATATAACAAAAACTTCAAGCGTTTACTCGTCATCCTTTTTAGTGTGGATATTGATGAAACCATATTATCGTTCACATAATGCGTACACAATGTTCGTCAAAAAGGTAACCTAAGCAAACTTGACTGGTAGTCGGGAATGGAATTGCTCGCTACCTTTCCCACCTGCAGGCTTACGGGCTGCAGAACCTTTAGATGTGCGTGATTAGGCTTTAAACCATGTCTTCTAGAGTCGCGACTCACAAATTTGGTATGAAAGACAGCAAAGTTATAACCGGTTGTCTTCGTGATCAAGAATTGAGGCGTGAAAGGTCAACTGGAGAGGAAAATCCATCACTGATAAAATTATCCAGCTGATGGACAGAAAAAATTGCAAGCGAATAGATGCTTTGTTATCGACCCTTTCGTATACTGGATAGAAAATACAAATGGTCAGAGCTTGCAAATGGTGTATTCTGGTTTGAACCAGAGTGCGAGACAGTGGTCTATTGAGGCAAACGGGAACAAAGTTGAGCAGAATGTGGGTTGCATATTGGTAAAAAACTACTTGAGCACAGGGAGACTTAGGACTAACCTTTCAATCAGTCCACTCAGACAGACACCGGCAAGACTATACAGATTCCGATATGCCACGAAGACAAGCACTCACGCGGTGGTGACAATTTTGTAGTCTGCGCACGCGCATTTCGGGCCATGAAACTTATCCTCTGCGAAAGTTTACAAGACAACACGTCAAATATACTGGCGAGGCAATATGGCACAGCATACAGTGCGCAATTCATCTGTGTGTATAACTTTGTAGGTTACGCGTAGCAGGGATATTGCCTAAGGGGTGGGTAAAGAATATTGAGCCCTCAAAGTTCCACACGGTCACATCCAACCTAACCGGAGGTAGTTGAACGCAGAGTTTTCTGAGATGCGCATGACATTTTTTTCTTCTCACGCCATTAATTATCGTAATGCTGTTTCATATGTTTTGTGAATAGATCAGTGTGACGCCTTGAGTCATACGTAAAAAAGGAAGGTTGCAATTACATTGTTCTACTTGACATAATATGTTTGTAAAACTACCAAATGGGGTGACTCAGCGTCTACAGGGTTGGATGAACTTAGAGGTACCCAGTGAACTTCGTAACAAGCTTTCCATTTACCCTTCAAGCCATCTAATCAAGATTTATGAAACTTCAACATGGCACTGTGTGGTGCATGTCGAATTGTGCACACACTTTCAGATGAAGTATTGTAGTGGATCTTACTACATGCAAGGAGTAGAGCTGTGAGCTTCAGAGTTGGTTGATGATCTTGTTCTGATGGGTGCAAATGCTTTAAGGCCCAAGTTACTACCGCCCGATTTTAATTCGCCGTGTCTTTCTAAGTGGATCAGATGTGTAGCTTATGATCTTCGCATCGTTTTGAGTCAATTCATATTACAGGATAACTTCATATGTTCTGTACCGTCGGCATGGAGCTGACTACTATTCCAAGAATGGTAGATTATCATTAGGACTTGAAGCGCACAGTCTTCTTTCAGAAGTAGGTGGATTACAGAATTTTGTTACACAAGTCCGCGTCGTGGTTTAGGAGGCAAAGCGTTCGAGATGTCACTTCGGAACAACTCAGAGGGCAGCTCATGAGAACGCAATTTTATATATTACGTTGCGTGGAAATATGCGCTTTATGGAATGAAGAAAGGTCCAGTGCACTTAAATCGGCGTTGTTCCGTTCTAAGGAAATTTAGTGGAGTGGAGTGCAAGAGAAGAATCCGGTAGGGGAATCAAGCAATGCAAATGTGTAAAATTATTAGGTGAACGAACTAATAACAGAAGCCGTCCAAAATGGATTAAACGAGGCTTATTGCGGTCTGTTTATAGCTTGTAATTCTCAGTTGATGAACCACAATGAATGTTTGAAATGCTAACTGAAACCGTACATTTCAGAATGGCTTAAATTACAAAAACGAAAGTTAACAAGAGGATAAACTTTGAAAACAGCCCTAAACGAACAAAAGATATGCCACCTTTGAGCTATGCGATGCTTCAAAAGCTTATTTATGGAATCTTATTGCAGAATTGTCAAGCGCTGACCCTGCTACGAAAGTATAGGTGTTCTGAATATGACTTACGGGCAGCATGATGCACGACGTTGGCGTGAGCATAATAGCTTTCGCAGCTAAAACTCCGGAAGGTATGGTTAAACAGCTCCAGTTCAGTGAATAGTGTGTTAGTCTCTCTAATGTTGTCCACTGAAAAAATTGCATTTTCAGCTGGCTCGTAACCCCGCATGTGTCTGACACGAGTTTCAATGTAATCTGTAAGATATCATACACTATGCTACAAATTTCGAAGAGTCCTTTCCTCACGAATAAGTGTCATGTATTCCGGATCATTCACTGTGGTCAGAAAATGCGTACGATCTAAATCGCTGTCCAGCATTTCCCTGTCTACTGCGTTACATTCTGTATCCAGTGTTTGCCTTAGCAACATTTAATATTGAAAATGATGTTAGAAATAGCGGGACTTCTAAGAGAAAACCAATTTGATCCACAACAGTCCACTGGAACACTGTTTTTTTGTGCTGAGCACCCCAAAAACATCCGTATGTGTGGGACTAAACCAAGTCCAGTAGCACACGGTTATCTTTCTGTGCCAAATATGGGTGATCAGTGCATTCTCACTGGCAAGTGATCTAGTATCTCGTGCACCGATAGTCATCTGCAGCCAGCTGTCTGAAATGAACGTAAAATACATTGTTCGCAATAGGTTCGAACTAAGTGCATCATCTGTCTGGGGTTAGGGAGGTTTCATATATGAATATATATATACATATATATATGTATAAAGTTGGCTAATGTGTACGGAACGGACTAACAGCATAACGTCTGGGTGTAGACCTATTGATTTCAGCCGCTGGAAGCTTGATTGTGAAAACAACCGAAAGTGATTTTACGATTACCATAGGATAAGCTAACTGACTATCCTAATTAGTTCTCAGAATGAACTGAAGTTCACACGCAAAGTGTTATAACTAAAAATTCCTTCATGGTTGCGAGCCCAAGAAAAAACAATGACACCGCTAGAGGGAAAGTGATGTAAAACGGACTTTGCAGAGCAGGAAGGTGAAAAGGTTGGCGTTCGCAATGCGTGAAGTTAGACAAAAGAACGTGAGGCAGCCGGTATACACCTCTATATATGCAAAATTGATCATTATTCTATTTTGCTTAATTCAAAGGAATTTTACCGAAAACAAAGGTCATGTTTTGTGTGAGCAAACGATGAGCGTGTTGTTGATCAGATGTGCTATCAAGAGAGAACCGTTTTGGTTATTTCACCTTAATACAGAGGTAAAAAAATGTCAGTGAAATTCTCTAGAAAACATAAGTATAAGTCATAAAGGGTTGGTAGAAATTCCGCTGCCTATCTCAGGTCACATGCAAAAAGTTTTCCAATTCAAATTGGTCTATAACACAAAGTGGCTGGAATATAAATTATAATTCCAATGTTAGTCTGTTTGACCGACTTCTTCCAGGTCAAATTTATCCGTAACCATCTAGGTTAAATTCGGCCGAAATGAAGAAGGGTCAAATAACTGAAGTAGCGATCACTACCTCTGACTATGATGACAGAACAGTCTAAATTAAAAACACATCCAACCGCCATGCGCCATTTACCTCGAAGCGACATGACTGACAACTTATTCAAACATCTCTATCTGCCAGTATAATTCATATCTTATCGTGGCCTCGCCGGAAAGAACAAACAGTTTGTGAATCGAACCGGACCAAATGCAGTTTGGGCTATCTGCGAGGGTCCAAAGCCCGTCACAATTGCCATAATACCATATCGGGGGCACAATTCAGTTAAACTGATAGCAACGCACATCAAAACAAAATAGAAAGCAATCTATGCATAAAATGTAAGTATCATTAATGGCCTGTAAAACCATTATGTTTTGAAAAGTTGAACACGCCAGGGCCACAAGGGATTTTGGCACTTGTGTTGGGTGTTTTCATATGAGCACATGTGTGTGTATGTTAGTAGTATTGCATGCAGCATTAGATGACTAATGGCATGGACCGAACGAAACAAGATTTCTGTGTCTACAGTTACCAACTCTCTCAATCGGCATTGATGGAATATGAAGACGTATCTCATGTTGCGCGCAAACTAGATGTACAAACATTCAAATTATTTTTAAGTCAGCTTCAATGAAACGGTTCGCCGGTCAGATAAATATCCGATTACACTACAATTTTGGTTAGTAAATCTTCCAACACCAACTAAGTACATGGAAGAGTGATCCGATCACAAGGTTTATCAAATTTGAGCTACATTGTTCGTTAGCTGCGCTGCTTACTCGGAGCTGAAGCTTGGAACATTTAGCCATCTACGTATTAAAATGAAATCAATTATGTTAACCAATAAGGTCCCAGCTTGTCTGCATTTGTACCACAATATAAATTCTGATGCCGAATGTCCTTATCCTCAGTCGAAATTACAGTTGTAATACGCGTCATACAAAATAGTTCCCTCATAATCCGTTTACATTATGAACGGTACGCTGTTGAAATGATTTTTGTTGGAAACGTGAGTAGGCTATCAACTTCTCCTTATCTTTTCTGGAGTACTATTTCACAAACATACTCTGCACATCGCGGTCAGTGGAGAAAGGAGTAGTGTTGTGGTAGTGAAGATGGGCAAGTGATTTTATCAAGCATGAGACAGTCATAACTGCACTGAGAAACACACCTTCGTTATCGCGGGTGTGAGAGTGTTCATGTATATACATATATATGAATACGCATATTAAACTACGTCTTCCATTTCATGTATGATAACAAGTTTTCTTGAAGGTGAATATTGCAGTTGTAAGAAAGCAAACGAATTAACTGATATTTCATGTGTAGCCGGTAAAAGAGTAGCGCATAATGCAACCAACGCCACACATGCTCAGATAAAGCAACCGTTTAACGTATCTAACCTTGCATACTCGTGCCCCAAAATGCAGTGCCACGTCGGCCCATATTTTTTGTCGAAGACCTTTTTTACGTAGGCCGAGACGTCTTTCTCCGTATCGTACTGTTGGGTCGCTTCCAAAACAGCAGTGATCACGTCCTCTTGCGTGCTTTCAGGCATTTCAGTCTTGCGAACAACAAACTGAGAAGCATCCATCAGAACGAGTTTGCTTTGAAGAAAAAGAACGGATAGAATATTTCGTATCGTTTCCGTCAAATTACACACTGGAACCCACGTACGCAAGTAAAGTAGAAAATCAGTCTTAATCAAAAATCAGTGTTGCAAATTGGCCTATCGCGAGCTACGGTTCCACATCACACATTCTCGGAAGCTCTTACATTGATCTTTAACTGATAAGAGTGAATTATTGATTTGTTAGAACATTTTTAAATGACCTTTACGTGGCAAGAGATCCACCACGTGATAAGCTGAATGGTGCACAACGGAACAGGTGAACAGTGTAATTTGTTATTCTTCTCAAGTGAGCTGTGCGTTCCTTCTGCGCACTAACAATGAAGACCTAAACGGCCAAAAGTTCATCAAATGTTTGGCAGGACCACGCGGACCTGTCCTGAGACGTGATCCTCAGAACAGGGTGCAAATACCTGCACCGGATTTCTCCGTTGAATAAAAATCGGAAGTTGGTGTTTTAGTTTTTAAGCCACCAGTTTTCAGGTGTGGAATTAGGCTTTGAGCAAATTCCACACACAGTAGTTCAGCCACTTTGAGCAGTCCACATTGACAGAAATGCAGTTGAAGCCAAGTTTTTGAAGTAACTGAGACAAAAGTCAGAATGAACCATTTTCGATGCGGGTAGAGTGACTTTCAAGTGCAGTTGTGAGGTATGCTAAAGCAAAAAGCCATTATGTCTAGTATTAATGGAATCCTTTTAAAAGTTTTGATGCAATAGTGGGAACTGTAGGATTTAAAAAACTCTATTGTTAGTTATCCGGAAAAGAGCATTTGAGCTGATGGCGGTTTTCATGCAGTTGCACCCCGAATGTTGTCAGTGTTGTGAAACGTTTGCGATCTGGCGTACGAGGTTCTGGCATGCCGGAAAACGCCGTCAACGTAAAGTTGAGACTTTCAAAATCACTTTGGTTACCTATGGAATGCACACGTCATCTCAGAATGACGTAAGCCCTCCTCATGGTTAGATTTATATTGCTATATCTAATTAGCTAACCTGTACGCCTGATAGGTAGAATTTTTCTTTCTACGTCTTGACCGGAGAGGTGCAACACTTTCTGAATATGTTCCAGATTTTCTACATTACTCACTAAAATAATATAACCTCGAAAACATTAATGGTCGTCAAAGGGTCTGGCGACATAGCTAAACGGGTGGTACTTGGCACTGAATACTAGGGTATAAAGAGTTACGGTATATTTCAAATGGTAACCACGATCTGATATGATTTTACGATTAAACGTGCCTTATGCACCTACAGATAGAAGATCAATTTAATTTGTGTTGAAAACTGTCGATAGACAATGAAAAGCGGAATGTCGTACATCGTTTATTCGTCCACTGAATATATTAAACTTTCGCCAAATACTTTCAAATGTTTTGGCTGTCGTGATCTTCCGTAGTTATTCATGCTTTACAGTTCGAATCGCCATCCAACAGGTTCTAAGGGTTTGTCTCTTTGGATAATGGTTGACAGATATCAGCGGACCCTAAAATCATCCTCTATTCCTAAGTAGGAGAAACGCGGCACGGACTAGAATCAAACGAATCATTCAAAATAATCATCCGAACTCATCAAGCTTGCTCTGATTCACAATACAGCCACTTTCCATTGCAGAGGTCATCATTGGCCAGTAGCTCATCCAAGAAAATATATGCGAAGAGCCTTCACTCCCCTTGACCAGGATTTTCTAACTATCAAGAAATTTGACTGATATCCGATAGCTTTCTGAATCATGTCAAGACCACGCATTTTCACCAATAGGCCAATGACCACATCTCGTCCTAACAGATTATGTTTATCAACCTACGTATTTTGCGATGTTTGTCGTACACACACTGTGTGTATTTTAACTTGTTGTGAACGACTATTTTGAGTAATTAAGAAGTACTTAAAATGTTCGTTTTATACCTATAGTTGCTTGCTTATCGCTGAGTATTCAGAAGGTTGACCGAAAAATTTGGATAACTTTATCAACCAGTGTTTTGTAGATTTCATAACATTCTTAAAGGGAAAATAGATCGAAATAACCTAACGCCATTTTTGAGGCACACACTGAGCATGACGGAACTAAGCTGATCAATCTATTAGCTCACCGTCCACACATATTTTTCAGTTAGTTGATTCCATCCAAGTTTTATATAAAAGTCATTAAGTCGTTCTGAAATAATGGTCACTATTGACAAAAAGTTCATCAGTCTGAAGAACGCTACGAAATCCACGAGCTCCTGCGTTGGTATAGTTGACCGTGAGCCACCAGGCCCATACAGAAGTTTTAGAAATAATGTGAAAAGTTATTAAAAACAATTTTCAGCGATACATGCAAGTGTACAAAAAAAGAGCTGAATTTGCAGCTTACCGAAACATTATACGTTTTTACATTGGAGTACATATTAAACGTGGCATTTGCAAATACAGTTGAAGCGTGGTAAAAAACAACCGTGAATTACAAGTTTCCAAACAAACGGTGTATTTGAAAGAAGAAAGACGTGTCTGAATTAACTGGGAAGTTTCCACATAAAGCTAACATACTTTTCCAGCATGAACTGTTGAGTATCATTCTTGATATTAGTAAACAAAACAAAAAGCAGGTGATCCATGAGTTTACTATTTTACATACTAACTCGCCTTAGTGCTGACTGACAGTAACTCTGCTTTGCTCACATTTCCGTCAAAGCAGCAAGTGGATGCATTCACACGCCTTTCAGCCTCATGCAGAGCGTCATACCATTACTACATATGCACACGAAGTTTCTGGAGTACGTTGATTAGCGTTTTTTCATAGAACATACTTGTTGGATTGCCGCAGTCGGGCGAACAAATGTCTGCAGAGCTGAGCACGTTAGAAGATCAGATTGTGATCAGACACCTCGATTTGTCAGAAGAGATGAAGACGGATGCGATAAAATTTAGCGAAGAGGCTTTGCAATGTAAAATGGCTCCTAAAGCGATGGCGTTTCATATTAAACAAGGATTTGAAAGAAAATACGGGCCTATTTGGCACTGTGTTGTTGGGAAAAATTTTGCAAGGTAGGTTACACATTTTTATCCAGTGAATAGACTGCAACACGACATATTTGTGGCTATAATGAGTGAATTCCGATTCTAGTTTTCATATCAAACTATTATAATGTCTGATATGGATACTTCTTACTTCAAACGGTTTGAACATAACTATACACCATATAGCTGTATTGCTTCCAGGTGACCTACAAAGAATAGGGTTGATTAACTATAAATATTTACGAACAGTATAATGTAAAAACTTCTGCGCTACTTTTCAGACATTTCATATGATACATTTCCTTAACACGATTAAAGTGATAAAGCATGCATCCGTATCTGCGAAACGAACTTTTTAAGTCAAACAGCTGTTTTGTTCCCCATATGAGTTACCATAAAACCTAGGTTCAAAACATGAGGGAACATCAAGTCTGAGGTCTAACATCACAAGATATTTTTGCCTCAGTTTGCTACATCCCGTAGCTCCCACAGCCTTAAAACATTTTGATATATCTACTAAAAAGATTCAAAAATGCTTCAAAGTAGTTTGTCCTGATCTGTTTATTCGCTGGAATTGTTCCACTCAGAAAGTTTGTGATTAGTTTCAGCCTATAATTCAACCAGAAGAATCTATCCGAATAAATTTTACCAGAAAACATTCGATATTTCTTCGCAGTCGCTTTACAGACCTATCACGAAGACGGATGAATCAACATACTTATAACCCACCTCGGAGTTAGATCACTAGCAACTTATATCTGAATGGACTGCTCGGGACTTAACTGTAAAGGTTTATTCCTAGAAACTGTAATTTAAATTTGCAACCTCCCGTATGACGTTTCAGTTTCACAGTGTTGAAATGAAATGTGAGTAAACTGCGAAACGATTGACCAAAACGAACACCATTGATATATGCGGCATTGCATTACATTATATAACCTACAATGTTTCGGTCGGTATGACCAGCGTTATTGGAACGTCATGAGCTAATTGGTAATAACACTGTGAGCGGTATTTGAAGATCTGGCTAGAAAAATTGCATGACTCTTGCCTTCCGGGATGCAAGAAGTGAGCTGTAAATTGATTTTCTCATCAGAATTTTTATCGTGTCTGACAACCCTTTCTGACGTTGTGGAGTTTCTTGTAGATGAGCACCCAGACGTGTCTCGTGTCTGAATAGACGGTTTTGCTTCTTGTCGAAGAAATAGGTCTGCTGCCAAGCGAAACCCTTGATTCTGCAACCACAATATAATTAAACTTTTGAAAAGGCAAAGAACTCAAGGAAAACCTGGTAAGAAGGAGTCATTAGTGTACTTATGTGGTCAAATCTAGAGCACTCAATGTGCCACGCAATATCTTGACAGTATGCTTCGGTGATGGTGAGACTTGAGGGGATCGTTTGTGAATGTGAATAAATATTTAACAGCGTTCCATTTGAGCTATATGCTTAAAACTGATATTTTTTACATGGATTCAGTGCAGGACACAAGCTGCCACTTGTACAACTGAGTCTGCTGAAACCAGCTTCATATAGACAGGTAATGTAAGCCATCGTAACTGTTCTTGAATCCTGTCGGTCTGCAAGAACAAATTTCATTCTAATCTATTGTTCTTTTCTCTGAAGGCCCAAGCCTTACACCTTTGATATGTCAATGTTTCATGATGGTTAGCCTTAACCACACTCGAAACAGTCGAACTTTCGCTTTCTTGAACTCATGCGACAAGGATTGTCTACGTGAGATTAAGCAACTTTGGGACAGTGAAACTTCGCTGCAATTTTTACGTTGAAACCAAAGTTTCTGCCCAGCCTCTGCCTATGACTAGTTAATGTCATCTCGTTGTTATAGATTTATCCAGTTTTTCTCAGATTTAGAACAAAGACAATCAAACCACTATCCCGTAAACTGTTCACCTGATGTCGCTGATCGACTGAGTTAACGTCCATCTAGGTCATCGCTGGTCTGGTTACAGTTTGTGGAACTACGGGTACGAGTATGTTGTCTTGAGTGACAGTATTGCTCTGCCTGTTGGGAAGGTGGCAACATTTGATTGGGAAGCCAATGGGGCCCAGCTAGTTGCCTCGAATTTCAGGACAATTTAAGACTGAGGGTAAAATCCCTGTCTATTTGAGTGCCACTTCTCGCAAATAATGAAAGGTTGCTAAAAGCATCAGCGGTGTGCGTTAGTGATTAGAACATGTCCAAAAACTGTAACCACTAGGCAACTTATGGCGGCCATTTAGTAAAATATAAAGGTTGGTGTCAGGGCGTCAGTTAAAATGCACATCTACCTCAGGTTGTTTGTCTAAAGTAATAACAAGGGCTCTGGATGAAGGGTGGATAATGCTTCATTAATCTCATTTTTTCGCGGAAACACCGTACTTCTACACAGTGCCAACAAGCAAATCATGCGAATCACCAAAAGCCGGCTGAATAAGGATGCTAATTAATAGATTCCTCACAACTGGATGGAAGAATCTGTACTGGGCTAATTGTCAAACTAAAAAATCCCAACTCTTATCAACTGAAGCAACTTTTGACTCAGTTGAATCTACAGTCACCTACTGAACCGCCAAATTCCAGTTGCCTTTAATCAAGGGCGAGCAACTATTGGCAGCAAATTATGTTGTATTGAACAAGTTTGAACATTTATGCTGAAAGTTACATCCAAAAAAACAGGTAAGTGTTCAAAATTTTTCATGAAATAACATTTACCAAAAATGATCAGAAGCGTGTAGTCATGTGATCTAACTCGTACATATCTGGTGTACACAGGCTTTTGGTTCCATCAATTGTTAGATACATGAATCAGATCTTCAGGTTATTCAAAAGTTAGCCTTAAGGTGAATGAATTTTCACCCAAAACCCTGTTTCCTACGTTTCGCAGTAGCGGCTGAGATCAGTTGTCCTTGAGCGAGATCACGCACAGCAGAGTACACATAAGCTCTAGGCTTAAGAAAACCAGCTGAGTTTAGTACGAGTTTTATAAGTGGGTGACTCGCATGTAACTAATAAGAAGGTATTATGCCTGTTAGTTTTCGTTCTGTCACAGTTGAGTTCCAACATGTTAAGAGCACCAACTACTAGTCATTTGGGGTCTGTGTTATCGTAGTCAGTTGAAACCACTTGGATATGTTTGTTCAGGTTAGCGAGTTAAAACTATGTTGTACAGTGAAAAAGTTTCACTGCTGAAAACGAACACATTCCTATGGTGGTTTAATGACCCACCAACGTCCTCTGCAGTGTACCCTTTCACTCAGAATCTCGCTATGGCTCAGTCCAGTCGTGTGCATTAAAGTAAACTGTCCTATTGATTATAACAAAATTACTATTACAGAAGTATTAAGCCGTCTTCAGAAAGTTGTGTTGATCTAGTGGAACCTCTTCTGAAATGAACTCACGCACATTAGTTCACATACATCAGGGCAAAATCGTTAGGATAGAATGGCAAACTCATCATTTCCTTCGCACTGTAATGTTGTTTGCTTAATGGTACATAATACGCAATGTAATACTGTTAATTCAACAAATCCTATCACAGCTTATCATTAAAATTGCTCTTGAATCGTAGAACGACGGATGTGGTGCACAAGTGTGTTCCGTACTTTTTCACCTGGTCATTTCACTTTTAGAGATTGGCAGATTTGCACCTATAAGAGACGATAAGCGAAACTGGGGTGTTGATTGCTTGTGGATGTCAAAATCGGAGCTTTTGTACACTTAAGGCTTAGTCAAAACATAGTAGTCTGCATAAAAAGGTCCAAAGTAGAATTTTCTGACTGCACTGAAGAAAGACGCAAGCTTTGTGTAAAACTTTCTGGAAGCAGAGAACAACAGTGTGTAAACAGATTGTGATCGATTCACCTGTGTCTAATATGCGCTCCTGAACTGGTTATGGTTGAAACAGTGAGAATTATTAAACGATGTGAGAAGCAATCTTAATACCGTCTTGATGTTTAAAGTCCACTAGGTCTAACCTGACTGCATTGGTAAATGAGTTGTTAGTTCTACTAACAAGCCAAGCGGAGTGAATTTCCTTGATCCCCAGCCTTTTGGTAAACAGTCAGGGAATCATTCCAAATTCGGCTACCAAGAGAGCTCTTGATTACGAAATATTTTGTGTCGACATTGTTCGTGTACATAAGATCAAATGCTTTAGCAGTAACGTCTACTTTATAACCATTTACCAATTTTTAACAGAAATATGATTTAAAGTCTGTCAAAAGTTGTTAATCCGGAGCACTTCACCAACCCCATCCTGTCATAAGCACCAAGCTAGCCGCATACACACACATGAACAAGTCATTGACAGTACTCCGGAACCAATTTTTGTGTGGAAAACCAACAGGCCTGAAAGAGATGCTTCGTTCTACGTGGCGGTGGAAACACGGATGACCCTGAAATACTATGTTATGATATACTTACCGCACGCACTGCTAACTTGCTACATGAATGGGTCAGATGGCTTTCAGAGAATTTTATAACGGTTGGCAGGAATGACGCTTGAATCCATGGGAGAACCCAATGAGTGTTGGTTGCTGATTAACTGTTGTCAGTTAGCTGGCACCGGCCAACTAGCTGACGTGAGTGGCAACTGTTTTAGTATGCGTTATTGTTTAAACTTTGCGGCCTCGGAACAAGTAATGTTGCAAATACAATGATGCATCAGTTAATGGTGAACTGAGTTCAGTGACAAAATGAGACATCCTGAACAAAACTTGATCCGAGTATTGATAACGTAATGCATCTGAACATCACCATGATTTTATGGCTACCATGCTGAATTCACTTGCCAGAAACACTTTTCCGGGAACTTTCTCATAACAACTGAAATGAAAACACCGCTAAATTCCTTTTCAACCGCACAAGTCTATCAAGCACACTTTGCTGAATATTGGAAGCTGCCAGCAGACTAAGACCGTGCATATTATTACATTTATATCCGTGACCATCGAAGAAGCTGAACTGAATAGTGCACTTACCTGTGAAAAACCTAAGTAGAGTGCACCTTCTGGCTATGAACTATTTTAGAAACAGTCTCGTAAAATTGTCAATGACAGGTGCAATAGTAAAACGCTGGACAGTATCGATAGTTCATTAGCGGTTATTAGGTTACACAAGTTCTATTTAGTTCTGGAGTTCTTGACAGAGACGCAAAAATCGAGAAACGAAGGTTTGCCTCTTCCAGAACGGATAGAATACAAATGTAGTTGTACCGTATTTGGACAGTGTGTGAGAAAACAACAGGAAAGCATTTAACGTTATAGAATAAGCATGGACGCATATGCATAGTGCAAAGCTGGGAAACATACTGGGTCCTAAGTGCGTGTATATAACATTTGTGCAGTAGAAATTACATCAGGAAGATGCTACATTAATTAAAAGAATACTCATTCATTCCACAAATAAAAGACGGTGCTTCGACAAGTTTGCTCAATTTATCCCCACTCAAGTGTAATATTCATACACCCAAATGTCTGGCTTGCAGATCTTGTCGAGTTAAAAGCAATTTGTGGTAATTCTAGTCCATATTTCTTCTCGATTCCTTTCGCAGTTACGTGACTCACGAAGCTGAACATTTTATCCACTTCCTGTTGAATGACCTCGGAATAATTTTATACAAATGTGGTGAGACTTCTACCAGAAAATCCGATGACCAAGTACCCGAGGATTACATCTGAAAATGTTGTAAATCGCAGTATGAAATATCAACGATAAAACTTGTTTTCTTCTCACCCATAAACGGAAATGAAATGTTGCTTTCAAGTACTTTGTCTTTTAGAATGGTTGTTTGTTACTGAGGTTTACTTGGAAAAGAACATTTCAACACGACTTTGCAAGTTTTGCGTGCATAACAGACACCATGGAAGCGGGAAACTTAATGAGTGAATATTACCAACATTAAAATTTGGCTCATCTTTTTGTGAGGAGAAAAGTTGATCAAATATCAATTTTCGGATTACGTGAGTTATGTTTCCGGAATAACCTTAGATTCCAACCGTAGGCTTGGATAAACAGCTACAGTCAGACACATCAAATTAGATTGGGCCAACATGAAACTTTTCTTTATGCCATGTTATCAGTGACCTGATGAAAGGGCCAGTAGAACAGACAGTTCATTGCTTCTTTCTTGGCCAGTACCTGACTACTCCGCTTTGCTTCGTTTGAACACATGCTTTTCAATAATTCGTCACCAGTACCATGTTGAGAAACGGGTGGACATTGGTGGTTCACGTCAAATAATTTTGTTGATTTTTTTGGAAATACGATTACAACTCAATTTTCTGTTGTTTACTCAGAATCCAGTCTGCACGGTCTGCTTCAACCCTACTCACTTCTTCCCGGTAGTAGTGGGTAAAACGAGAGTAACGTGTAACCAGTCAAGAAAATCTCCTCTTAACCGTGTCTGTGACCCATACTCCTCAGAAAACGTGCAGTTTAACTCCATACCATCGAGCAAGCCAAAAAGATCTTTCCGTGAAAATTTTTATTTTGATTAGAAATTTGAGAAAATAAGATGTAAATGACGCCCAATTTTTTAGGATCAGTTGTTTCAGACTAGCTAACTGGCCATTTTCTCACATTCTAAACTGCTCAGGAATATTGTCCTTTTAAATAATTCGAGTAATTTGCATGGTTTGAAAATCTTCCGCTTCAAAGTGGGTCGAGGGTGATACCTACTCTTCTTTTATTCATGCTTAAAGAACTTCCTAGTCAAACCCACTGGTGGCCTTAGGTATTTTATCCTGTTCCTCAAAGATTGATGTATTTGAATGGAGTAATGAGGAGTGACTACGAAATAATATGTACGTTTGATGAGACCGTTTAAATTGGTGATCATCTGTTGATCAGCAACAGTCTCTGTACTTCAAAGATCTGGTTGCAATTAATCCCAAAACTGGAATAGAACAGGATGATACCGCAGACCAGCTTAAACTGAGTGAGGACGGCTGTACGTAGTAATCAGTACTCTCATTTCGACTAAGTAATAGTTAGTCCAGTTCAGTTTTAGATATGTAGGTCATACTGTGGGAGCACTCCACTGGTACGTTCAAACGGTTGCTGGTGGTCGGCTTGACTTGTTAACTCTGCAACTCCACTACGTATGTATCTGAAAACACCTGTTCTATTTTGCGGTTATAAGCAAAAATGCAAAATGATCAAACTTTTGCTAAAGACGTAGCGAACCTCTCACAAACAGGTAAGCGGTTTCTTATCGTCAAGAGGTGATCCTTGAATCAGATAACTCTTGCAGAGTGCACCAATGTGCTAACCAGAACTTACGTGATTATTTGCAAACTGCTCGCAATACAATATCTTTAGGTTGAACATCACTCACATTTGATCACAACCTTCGCATCCAGATAGACTCTCCAGCCAGCCTCTTCCAATAAGAAGCATCAGGCTCGAGTTTCGCTCTTATTGGAGCTCATCAGTAGTGCATATGTTCGCCATTGCCGGAATTTGAACTCCGGCCACACTCTTCATGAGGCGACCGTGTTGATCATTGCGCCATTCACCTCACATTATCTTTGTTCGAATTCCGTTGTGTAAAGCCACGCTCTTCACGAAGGCGGAATTTGATAAAATGGACCAGAAACAATAAATCATATCCACTAGCGCTACAGTAAAGGAGTTTACCTGAAAATGAAAAGAACCGAAATTCCACGACTTATTTAGTACCAGAAGACAGTATGATAAATTTGCGGAATCATATATGAGTGGTCAGACGTTAGTTTACCAAAATCCAGGCCGGAAACTTAACTCACTCTCTGTGTATCTAGATTTTTGTGAATATCAGGCTTCTATAACAGACGTTATTACTGAAGTTGAAGATTATCTTGGTGATGAAGACATCTTCAGAAGTTGCATCTCAAACTTAATTCATGATGGCTTTATTTAATTTCGTCTCGAAAAGGAGTAAAAGATATCAGGAAAGTTGGAAACCATGTTCGTCAGAATCCGGAAGAAAATGGGCATTAGTTATGTCTGCTCTTAGCAACGTAAACGAGAGTGAACTGAACAATAAATAAAAATTCCATATTAGAAATTACCACCTCCGTGTACGACGACCAGAACATAACCGATCTAACTCACTTCTGTTACTAAATATAGTGTTAATGCGTCTGCCGTGATGTGAAGTATCTTTCAGATCAGCGGACGAAAGAAAGTGACGTTACTCAAATACCAGTAAGTATGGTGGACTGTGAAGTGTTCCATAAAATCAACTAACCGTCGTAATTTACAAGGTCTATGACGGACAAATATCAAATGAACAAGTGTTATTAGTGAGCCAACATCTTCCCGAATTTACTAGCTAAAAATAACCTAATGCAAAACGAGACAGATTAGTTTTGCTCAGTTTTGAAACACAAACGTACACTCCTTAGAATACGTAAGTCAGCATCAGCTAAAACTGTTGCAAGGAGTACAGCTAAACCAGGTGGTGGTTGTAAGCTACGCTCTGCAATTGTTTGCTCGTGAAATATTTCACACAGTTCAAAGAGATGTCGGTCAGAAATTGATGGTCTGGTCCTAGAAATTTTGGCATTTTTTCTATAATTACTGCTGTTTACGTACTCTGCATTTATTTCTTCACACGCGGCCACAAGGGTGTTCTTGATAAGTTCTGACTGATTTCTTAGTAGAATTAATTAAAGAAGGAAAAATAACGAACTTCACACAATTTTCGATAATTCCATGTCTGTTGATTCTACGGTTCGTCTACCTTTCAATTGTGTTTTGGAGTCTGTGTGAAAAAACGTATTCTTGATACTTTAATGGATAGTCCGGGTAACTAGGACGGTCTAATTAAAAAAATTCCCATGTATCCACTTACTTCACTGGCATGCGTGCAACCAGAAAATGTATGGAAACATGACGTGAATATTACTACTTACAAAGTTCAATATTCATTGACCGAAATTAAAAAGCATTCGCTGACTGATAACACATCTAGCGTAAAGGCTGCATTGCCGTTGTCCCTCAAGCTAGTGGTAAATTTGCCGTCACAAGCCAGCTATCTCCTTTGACGTCAATTCCAAGGAAATAAAAAGTTTATTGTTCCCGTTTATCCTCATAAGGGCAGGCGACCAAAATACTGTCGTAATCATTCTAACTTATCAAGGAACTTAATTTGCACCCAGATCTTTCATTACCATGTTCTGTTAAAGAGGCTGTCTCCAACTAATAGCAAGAAACTCAACATTCTCTTTCACTTGAGCTCGTTACTGACAGATACTTTATCACGGTCACTCGATATGCGTTCAGTTGAATTCTGACAACCCCTTGACGTCCTAGCAGCAGCCAATCTATCGATCGGCCAAATTATATATCTCAATGATTTCAAACTTACAAGACTTTTTGATTACACAATTATTGATTGAACTTTGCAAGTAGTTTACTAGGTTCCTTTCTATGGTAATCAGTCAACCGTAATAATACTTATAAGTGAATATGGCTACGTTCAGGTAGAGCAATCCGTGGTCATCTAATCTAACGTCAGAGAAGCTGAGATGAAGACGGTTCTTTTGAACTTAAGGTAAACCATAGCAAACGTAAACTTCAGCTTTACAATTGTTTTGATAGATACAAACGACTCTGTGTGGAATTCAACTTAAATTCTGATATGGTACACTGCATACTTTAATAACAAACAGGAGAAAAAGATAACGCAAGCATTTGCATCCATTTTAATTGTGAACTGTGTATGAATGTTAGCAACTCAGTTATGGTTGCTATTTGACGTATTTGTTACTTTGATTAAAAAAATGTATCCAGGTCAGTCTATTGCAGAAGCAATCAATATATTGAAATCCTGTCTCAAACGAGTTTCCCTGAAACTGTCCGCTCCAACCAATCCGATTGACGCTAGTGAGATAAACACTTAAACAAACAATCGATCGGAGTTCCGGTGTAGCACTGTACTGATTTAGCTGTTACGTACCTGTGCAGGTTAACATTGGAAACAATCACATACAAGTGTGGATATGGAGCATGCCGTTGCATCAAACCGATTACCTTGCGCAGAGGTTGAACAGATCTTTGAACAGTCAGCTCGATCAAGCAAACTATTTCTTCTGGGAGAGAACTCAGATACATTAATCCCTGAAATACAGCATGCAGATATGCCCAAGGAAATGCAACTGAATGTATTGAAGATTACGAAGGATGTACTAAACAACAATCAGAATGAAACGTTTAAAGAACTTAATGCCAACGATCCCGTCATTGTCACCGTGAACCAGGAAGATCGATTGCAAAGCAAACTTTGTGGAGAAGATTGGCAATGTTTGGCTCGAAAACATGTATCGAAGCTCACTAAAACTGTCGGAATTAAACGCTGAATCTAACCGTTTGATATACATAATGCATGTAAAATATATACGTATTGTATTTAGAAGCCACTTGGCGCAATCTAATTCTCCAGAGAACAATGGAACAGATAGTGTAATAAAATATGGGGATGACTCTCATGGATTGATTAATTAATCACAATTGTCGAAGTTAGGTAAAGTTCGAAATCTTTGGTAAGCGCTTCAAAGCTAACCACTGATGCTAGGTTGCAAAACCCCTGCTTTATATAATTTTTCGTTTACTTCTGTTGACTGAGTGTAATATATGGAGGGTTTCCATATCGAGGAATCAATAAGTGACATCCTGTGGAAGAGGTGAGTACACTACTTATGAACAGTGATGTCAGTTATTGGAATCGCTGCAGGCGAAACAAGTTAATATTTCAAATCTGTAAAGTAAGGTAAGCAGTAGCCGTATTTTACTACTTAAAAGGTGTTGGCAAAGCAACAACTTAGGTTCTTGTAATATTATGAAAACTGAGTTTGTGTCGCCCTTTGCTCGTACAGCCATTGCCTACTCCAGGCTACTTTTGATTGAGACTGCCAGTTGCAATCATAATAGCTGCACGCGAACTTGTAAACAGCATCAAATGAACCAACTTCAGATTAGTCACGAAGCCACATCAGTCGGTCAGATGGGAAGTTGATCTCATTTTATCAGCCGAATTTAGTGTTTATAACGGGTGTTGACTTAAAGCGGAAATTCAGCAGCGAGCGTTGAAAATGGCTGCTGACATCCGGTTCGTAAATCATAAGTTGTCAATAGATTCAAAATGGTCGTATCTTCAATCTTACGAAACTAGGTCGGTTTTCATAACTGATTATCGGAGGTCGGATTTGAGATCATCTGAACAGACTTCCAGTCTGATCCTAATTCTTAGATCAATCGCTGATACAGCTGCTCGAAAACTGCCGACAAAACTGTGCACACAGTATACTGTCTGTGCAACCTGAAATGCTCTGTGAAATACAGACTTATGATAAGCATTAACACCCACAACGGTGGTGAACTGTGGCAGTGAGGATAAGACGCCTTCTGTTGATGTCCTAACTATCAGGTTACCGGATGCAAACACATGAGTCAGCTTCTGACCTTTCACAGCAACAACCCAAACTGTTAATAAAGAGGCTGGGTTTCAACCTTACCTAGATGTCGGGAATCCCACCGTAGAATGAAGACAAATATAATAGAGTTGTCATCAGACCGTCCCGAAACAAAGGAGCAGCGTTAGTTACTTCGTCATATTCCTAAACTTTTCGGAAATGACTCCCGAACTTTTACCACTACGCTATATAAGATCACCATGCTAACAAGCTGCTCCCGTAGAGACTAGTAAAAAAAATAATCATTTGAATTTATGGATAATTTAAATGTAATATACAAAAACAGGTTAATCGATTTCGGAGGATAGTAAGTTGACTATTTCAAGCCATAGTAATTCTTACGGTTGCATGAACACAAAACAGCTACCGAGAAGTACGACCGACGTTTTTTGAACAACGCTTACAAAGGTATGCAGAACCGGATAAAATTGCTTACGAAAACATAGTGTGTAAGGCAAAGCCTTTGAGCTTGCATTTTCTGCGCCAGTTTACCAAGTAAAAAAGGTCCGTAACGACAGCGCAGTAACAACCAGAAACAATCAAACAGCTGGCTCAAAAGAAAACGACGGGCCAGACAAACTACGAAAATTAATTATATGAAATCTCAGAGGTTAGGACAAAGTAAACCACATGACTGAAAGTCATAAGACAGAATCAGTAGTGTGCCATATCACACGTTTGAATGGTATCCAGCCATTGTAGGTCAGGAAGCCCAACGAGTTTTCCGAACCCCAGATATCAATGCCGCAAACAAACCTTGAAGAAGAAACACGGTAACTTTTTTGGTTGATTGAAGGTAGCCAGTGAGAAATTTAATTTGGTGGAAAAGGTGTGAATTACGGGTTATGGAGCGTGTGAACAACCGCCAATATTAATGTAATATTCCTTTCTGTTATTGGAATCTCTACAGAAGGAATGGAAAGTAGCTCATCGACATCAATTTTCCGATAGTTCGTCACCACTGAGTGTTGGTAGTCCTAAATTTAAGCAATTAAAATTTCTGGTACAAAACGGACTTAGCTTTTTACCCGAAAACATTTTGGCAGTTTCATTCTTCGAGATAAATTGTAGGCGTATTGTTGTCAAAAGAAAGTACACGTTTGAATAAGTTTATTTCCGCCACAGAAATACGACCAATTTATGGCATCAGGTGTTACATCATTGTTCAGTTTTGGAACATTAAACAAGCTCGTTAGCTGAAACAATGTTTTCTTAAATAAAATTCCATCATTTCATTTAGACTGATAAATAGAACTTCACATTGCTGTTAGTGATAAACAGCACCGGACTCTAAACATACCAGTATGCCGTTTGCGCAACTGATCGTTTGTTCACGTGCGTTAATCGATTGTATGTAAGATCAATCAATAACTTATCACCTGCTTAAGTTTCACCGACATGCTTTGATACTACCAGAATTACCACTCATATCTGGCTTCCTTACCGCTTGTAAAATGCTGGTTTCAAAACCAGTCTTACTTATACCAATCAGTTAACAGTAAACCATACCATGTACAACCGAAATTGGACATAGAAATTCGTTTTTCGAATTTGTAAACGTAACTTTTATGACAAGCAAGAAGTCTAGTGAGCGAGGTGGTAACCAGCGATATTCTCGAAACTTCAAGTGTACAAACAATGCAAACCAAGGGGATGTTCAAAACCAGCAGTTATAGTTAGTTGAATTCCTTTTACATAAAAATCCTCCGTGTGAACAATTTTGTGCAATGTGTTGATACGGCAAACCAGCAATACTGAATAATCCATAAATCACTTAAAGTAACAGTTAAATTGTGAGACTAGCAATCTAAAGCAGAACACAGGACAGATGTTCAGCACATTCAAAGCAAATAAAATAAGGTTCACTTATGGCTGTAGCTGTCCGTAATGGTAACCAGTAATCTTTGAAGCACTTGTAAGTGAAGACGATTCACAACCAGTCAAAATGCTACCCACGAGTCATACAACTCCACGAAACACACCAAATGTAACCATTTTTAACCGTGGTTGTTTAAGGCTTCTTCGGTGATCAACTCAGCTTAACAAATATGGTGCCCGTCTGATACTTTTTACAGTCCTTGGCTGAGCCCCAGTGAAATATTGCTTTAAATTTAGATTTCATCGGGCTTTTCGAAAATAACACATCCTACCATCCATAGATGTTTGCAGTTTGCTCATTATTCACAGTATTTATTGAAATATATAAAAATTGGCAATTTTCGAGGTATTCCAATTTCTCACACTTGTTGCAGCAGTACAAAACATGATTTCACAATGTGGACTGAACTCCTTTCCATGAGTGGTTTCAGAATTGTATTTACATAGGCCATGAGAACGACGGAGTTGAGAACAAGACTTGTTTCCTGTGTTTGAACATTACCAGGCTACTTGCAACATAATAATTATGAAAGCAGTAACTAAATGAGTCAACAGAACGATCAACGTAGGTCATGAAGGGCGTGTTTTTCATCGGTTACACAGTGACTGCTCCAAATCGTGGGCTTAACTGATCGTGGGACAAGGAGGTTGAGTGTCCGCACGAAATTCTTCTGAACACAGAGATCAAGGTTGTGCAATCGGATGCTAATGGCTTGAGCAGCAGTCAGCATTCAGAATCTCACCATTTTTCATCGATTACTCGGCACTCGGTAAACTACCTGAAAAGCATCCAACTTACTGACAAGACGACTGGAGTCGGTCAAATGAGCAGCAAACGCGCTTGAAACCGTTTTAATCACACCACTGTTCAACCACGCGGGATAGTGTTCACGCACTGCGTTAGACAACTGCCCAGTAGTACGACAAATACATGATACTCCAATGAACCGGTTTATATAAGCATCATGGTGAGTAGCACTTGGCAGTTAAGCTGCGTCTGGCGATTGGAAATAATTATTGTTTCTGTGAACTCCAAAAACGTATGGATTGCGTTAGTAAACCGTGAACGAATATTACGGATCGAAGCGAATGACACTGTCATCTCTTTTGCACTAGACAGTGGGGAACTTTTCTGGACTTGTTCTTCTTTTTTAAGGACCATCTCTGACACGCTATTTAGTAAAAGGGTCGTAATGTTTATTGTTCGTTCTAGTTCCGTTAACTCTGCTGTTGGTTCGCACCTACCGCTTTGCTGCAACTGTGGGTCACGATGTAAGATATCAGTGACAGAAGTTGAATGGTTCATTTTTGAATACTTTTACAGGACCAGCAATGTCTGCACGTCTACAAAATGCTCGTTTATAAACTAAACATGCGTAAGTTGTGAAACAAACTGACATACTCAAAAGTAGACACTGTGATGTATAAAACATTTGCGCAAATTGTCTACGTAATCTCCTACTAAGGCACTCTTTCATGCTAACCGATTGGGTTACACATACTAGTGTGTAGGTTTGATACCAAGTTAGAGTGGGGCAGAACAAGAGTGATTAATGTGGACTAAACTACAAAACATGCAAGGTTTTATATAAGGGCAAATCCCAAGAGCATTTGTGCAGGAAATCAACCACGTCACTGTATTTGTCGTATGTCACTTGATGTAACATACAGGTCTTTTAAACTTATAAGGACAAAACGGTGACGTCGAGCTCAAACTGGAGGCTGAAGCATCCAACATTCTACCACAAGTCACCATTCAACTGTAAAACACAAATCCAACGATGAACTGTAAAGCAACTTATCACTAGCTGACCAAAGTCGTACTGCTCGTTATTTCAACACAAATTCCCATATGCATTAACACTTGTTAGTTTCAGGAATATACTTCACTTGCCAAGTCTTATCTGAATAGTTTCAATAACTACTACTTAATTCATCGACCTCGTAAATCAATACCAAAGAATCAATTAACATAACCAGTTATGTAATTGTATCTATGGTACGGCACCCACGTTCACTCATGTACAAGTAAAAAGTGTACAATAACTGTTGAGCATGACAAACATCAACTCTCGTTACCTTGTTCAATGCACTCGTACTCAAGTGCGCCAACTTGGCCATAGCAATTTGACGTTAAAAACAAACTAATTCAAAACGGAGGTGTTCAGGTAATTTCCCGCCGATATTATGGCAGCAATTCATTATAACGTTTCACTCTGTGTGTAAGCTTTACGACCTTAATCAATTCCACTGTATATACTTCATGGTTATCCGAAAGATGTTTACTACGACGTTCACCTACCAGATACAGCCATGTTAAAAATGGTAAAGGGCTCTGTCAGAGAATAATCCATCACAATCTTATGATAATGTGTCAATTTTGAGAATACGCCGAAGTGTTTATGTAGTTAGGCACTACACCATATACATAAGATTGGCACGATTTCGCAGTTCACCACCGCTGACTATGCTTGAAGAAGAAAGGTTTTCAAAGGTGCTCTTGAAAAACAGACAGATTCGACCGCCAAATGATTGACTGCAAAAGGCGATGAATTGACCCGTGCGGTCGGAAAACTTTCGGTATGATTCAAATACCTGGCACAAATTTCAGTGCATCTGCCACACAACGATAACTGGACTTATGGATCAGCGTTTTATTCACTGCGCCCTTGGGTCAGCCAAACATCTAACTGATTAATGTGTCGCGTTCTTTGGTCAGTGGCTCCGAGTGGTTTTCCCTATGAAAACCGGATCATACTTTGTGTGATAGCTAAGATATTTACTAAAGAAACTCCGGGATGGCCTCTTAAATCCGTTTAAGTTTTTCATTTCATTTCGTCCAACTATTTTCCGGTCATGTGTGTATGGCTGATTGCAAACGGCCTCCCAAAGCAAGGACAACAGACAAAAATGAACACCTTCACTATCCGTATCCTTCAACAAATTTTGAGCACATTGGTTAGGCAAATAGGTTTTTGATTTTACAACCTCGTGCGCGCCCTGCTTCAAAAATGTAGATCCACATTCCCAGCATCGTTATTTATTTGCGTTTATATCTGGTTGGCTACCGTTTTAGGCGTTTTTTCCTTAGGAACTGTGGTGGAGCCAAATTTAAGTTGCGTGGACAAAGTTAAGTGGGGAACCCTTGTGAACTTCGAACTAAAACAGGGCCGGTTACGTTTTGAACAAAAGTTGATCAGATGCCATCAAGAATGGACTCTATGTCGATCATGGCGACCTCCTGGAACAAAAAGCAACTCAAGCATTACTATGTCGTCCAGAAATCCCGTGCTAGTAAGTGCAGGATAATTAAAAAAACATAATGAAAGCCTTCCATGCGTCACGGACAAACGAGTGACCGGAACTGTTTTATATGACGCAACCTAGCAGACGTCGTATAGCAACTGTCGATCGCTGTGACAGCCTGCCATGAAAAAACGTGTTTTAGAAATGTTACGCACCTGTGGCAACCAAATATCCATCACGCAAGCGGTTAGACATCGCCCAATTAGTTTTAGACCCAAATATAGCAACAAGGAGAACTTAATCATAGAAGGACCAAAAACTTGTGGAGAGACAGTAAGCATCACGTACTCAGAAAATTAAAAATGCTGGAACAGCCTTGATTAAACAGAACCGGATGAACCTTACTGTTTCTAGTTTACGCTCACTAACATGAATGAGTTTGGGCAAGAGGCCAGATTTCAAGAACCGTTCACTTGTTTCCAGCTAGTCACGGCGACGAGAAAGACTGAAAGTTTGGAGGAGCGAATTGTCTGTTTGTTTAAAAAGACTTATAATGCCGCTGAACTGAGAGTCCTTAATCAGATTCGTAGGTTACCTATGCCCACGATCAAAAGAGATCAACCTATCGGCGCCAAACCTCATCGTGTTGACCAATTCTCAGGCAACTGCAGAGAAAGTTACATTAGACAGATGTAATGCCATTGATCTCAAGGATGAAGGAACACGTACCTAAGTGGTTATGCAAACAGGCCTCAACCGGACACTGTAGATACAGAAAATCGTAAGCCCCCAGCTCCGTTGATACGATGACACATCTTGTCAACTGGCGACAACATGGACTTGAATTCAACCTTCAGCACCATGTTGCCCCGCCACAACTCACGGCTCGTGAAGCGTGCTGAGACAGCTGCGATGAACCGGTTCAAACCCGTGTTTTGTGTACAAGAATAGTTATTTTTGACCTTGAGGTTGCCATAGTCCTAAGTCGCAGAGCTTGTCGTTCAGATCACACGATTAGACGTTTTCGTTTTTGTTGTTGGTTTCTTTGTCTATACCACCTAAAGTACTGTAAACGTTAAACCAAGAATTCTTCGTGTTCTTTGTCACTTGGTAGTAACAAGTTAATACATAATGTTAGCATCTACCAGTGTTCATCTTGTGACCATTCCGTTCCAACTTGAGTGATGGTCAACTTGAAAATAAACCAAATCCCCGACTACTCATCAGTAATCTAAAATATCGCCTTGCAGGTTTAATGAGTTCAGTGATCTCGACCTGTCTCGGAAGTCCTAATCGTGGGGCTATCGATTGGAGTTAACAGGACAGTTACTGTGTCTCCTCTCGAGACGATTGGGCAACCTGATCATTCCTCACAGGCGAGCGTGGTTTAGCGTTCAGATTTGATGATTCGGTCGTGCCTAATGTGAGGTCAATGGCGCAGTGGTTAACACGGTTGCCTCATGATTGGAATGGCCGGAGTTCAAATCCCGGCTGTGGCAAGGATATGCACTACTGACGAGCTCTAATGAGAGCGAAACTCGAGCCTAGTGCTTCTTTTCGAAAGAGGCTGGCTGGAAAGTCTATCTGAATGCGAACGCTGCGATCAAATGTGAGTGATGGTCAACTTGAAAATAAACCGAATCCCTGACAACTCACCAGTAATTATAAGAATCGTTCAGTCGGAACAAATTGCATTGCATATATTACAACACCAGGCTGGTCAGTTAACGCGTTCCAGACGGTTCTCTCGACGGAACAGGAAGTGACCTTGGAGCCTTGTTTGTTGAGGTTAAACAGGGCTGCAATCATACAATAATTTCTGCAGACAAACGGAAGAAGTCTCATGGTTAGTGGATATCAGCGTTTCATCCGCATATATAATCGGTGCGCGGAATCCACGAGACACTGTCAGAGGCATCACTCTAATCCTACTTGTAATCATGGCACTCGCTAGTTTCACATTCTGTTAACTCTTCAGATTTGGAGGGAGACGGATGTTCGATAAGGTGGGATTGCAGTTTATTGGAGAGTGCGCTGTCTTACATTTAGCCGAAGGTTGTGGTGTACTTAGACCAGACGGCAGTCTTTGATTTGCTTGCCTGTGAACGTCTTTGAAACTGGACCTCTAATAGAAGAAGCTTAGAGAAATCTGTGAATGAACAAAATTCATTGTATGCCTTTCATTTTTATTGAGGCAAGAATTTTTGTAAAACACTTCTTGGTGTTCAGCATTTTACGTTCAAGATTCTTGATGGATTCAGTGCTTTGGGCGTTCGGTTTTCTCCCAACACTAAGTTGGCTGACGTGCAGTATACCGATGCCGTCATTCTGCATAGCCCCTTTCTACATTGGCATGCACATGTTGCCGAACAAGGTGGACGATCGGGATAGCTTACACAGAATTAGTTTTTCTTACCTTAAAATTACACAGTGCTGATTCGAGATTAAGACGCTTCCGCGCTCAAAGACATGACCAACACTATTTCACTGATCTTGGTAATGTTAATCTTGTATCAACAGGAATAGGAAGAGCAACTGTCCTTTGGGAGTTTTCGTTACCAAAAGTGGCAAGCATAAATCTGGTTACCGCCATACAAAAGGGTGTGCGATGCTCGGGTGCGACTTATTTGCCCTGCGGTTCGGAACCATGATGTGATCTCTAAGCAGTTATCCAAACACTAGTTGTATGTGACTGTGATTGCCTTCATCCATTAGCTAATGCTAAATATGATGGTCGTTTACCACCGCGTAGTCAATATACGACTTTTTATTCAACTAATCATTACGCACAGTCTACATTCACTGGGATCCGTACTCGGTATGTCAGGTGTATTCACTGCATAGGTCATTATTTACACTGACTGCTAACAACGAGGAAAAGTACGCGGTGATCAGATGATGTAGTGGCCAATAAGTGTGAAACCTTGAATGGTCCAGCAAAAAATTTATGTTAATATTACTTGCATGCTCAAAAGTTCACGACCGCTAGAGCTACCAACAGGTATTTTTCGGTTAATAGTTGAGAAACACTCAAAATTAGCTTCACCTATTGCATCTTCATAGATCTTTTGGTCATCTCCTTTCGAAAGTAAGCACCAAAGTCTAGTTGTGTTATTATTACGGTCCGTCAGTAGTGCATACATTATTAGTGGGGCTACCGACTAGAATTAAAAGGGCAAGTAATATGTTTCTTCTTTATGTGATCAGGTCATCTTGGCATCACCAGCAAACAAAGGAGTGTGAACATTTGAGTATAATAATGCAATGTTTTCAAGTGTGAGATCGGTGATGAAGTGGCCAATGCGCCCGCCTTATGAAAACGTGGCAAAGATACGTACTACGATTCTTTTCAAAACGGGTTGTCTGAAAAATCTGTGGAAATGCGACAGCTGTGATTAATCGTGAGTGATGTATGACTTATAGCACTTTGGTTACTGGCTAAAATCACCGTTCGAATATACAACAAAACTGCTTGATTGCATTCATTACACTCCTGTTGCTTCGATTTAGTTTTGCACACCAAGTGTGTTAAATAAACGAATCTTTTTCTCGTAGAGCATCTCACGTTACTGTTGAGGTGAGTGACCGCTGCGTCTACAGTACTGTCTGGTCAGGCTCGTGCCCAGTTCGCATAAATGAATACCGGAGGGATTTGGTGAAAAATTAGTGCTATCGATAATCATCTATATATGTTGTGTGCGAAAGTTCTCGTCTAAATGCAAGTTACAAACCCAGCTAATTGACGAGCAAAATTTGACCCCACCTGAAAGGACTTTTCATTACAACCAACATTCGGATATCACAACAGACTATCCATTTTATGACTCCGTGATATATATACCGTACTATCAAAGTGATTGGCTTATTTCTTTCACAAACGCGAAGTTTATTTATTAACCACAAAAAATTATGCTTGCCGTCCATCTGCTTATAAGGTCTCAGACAAAGCGAATAGTGCGGAGACTTTTGATGATTCAACACCGTTTATTTCCACGATGGATTCTCAAAGCTCATAAGTTGTAACCTACGACGGAGTTTCATTATTCCTGTGGCTATCTTTAACTATCCTCTCATTTGAGGTGCCGCTTTTGTTTTAAAACTGTTCCACGTTTAGTGTTGACACTGTAAGTTAAACTGAATCCCTTTCGCAATTTTGACTGCTGAATGCTGGTTAATGCATGCAAGCAACTCAAGACTGTCGATTACTTAACCTACCTTGGTAATGGTATCTTATCAAGCGTGAAGTTATGGAGATGTCCACGGGGAGTACGAAAGCACACAAGGCGTTCGCCAACCTCACTCACTCGTTCGGCTGTGAACGGTAGAGCTTACAACGCAAATGTGCACCCACATTTGCTCTATAGATCTGGAACCTAGCTTACCCATGTGGAAGATGCATCTTGACTCACGATGTTCGACCAGTGTTACTTCATCCAGCTAGTGTGACCATTCAGCTTATCAAGGCAGCTAGGTGCTGTTTACCTGATTAAGGAGATTTCCATCACTAATATCGCTGTTTGGAAACACTATCTGACACATCCGTCTGTGGAGATCGTTGATGAGCCTCTAAATCCACAGTTATCATCTCTTTTGCTGAAGATCCATTATTTCTATTCTGCTGTTTCTCTCTGTTTTTGTCAAAACGATACCGACTTGGTACTAAGTCACTCTGATGACCATTTTCGGGACCAGCGGCAGCCAGAGTAATAGCAGTGCTCTAAGCTGAAAACGATTATGTCGAACCGATTAGCAGAGCTTTGCTCCTGAAATACGTTTGTCATGGACGACTGTCCATCGCTTAGTTTGGGATATGCAATATGTTTTCATCCAAAATAAAACAAGTTAGCTGGAAAAAGATAAATAACTTAAAAGCTGGAAGGATTTTAACGTCGAACAAATCGGACGACAACTGAATTGTCGTTTCCACGGCGATTTTTGGACTTATTATAGATGGCAGATTAATGTCAGACAAGGAACTCTTGCCTAGGATACTCACCATGATCTACTGACATCATTCACTGTGAGAGGCATGATCAAAGTAGCCTGCTGATGAGTCGCCATCTCACTAAGTTAACACATGTTTTGAAAATGTAAGGTATGTGGGTAAACTTAACTGATGAATGGTAAAACCCACAAAGTCGGTCGGGTAAGTCCATCAAACTTTGCCTAATAAGTACACACTGCTCACAATACCATAAGGTAAAGTCTACTGTCTGCTCCCAGTGGCTGTGGACCAAAAACATTTTAACAGCGTACACAATACGTTATCTTTAAGATAATATGTTTCCGAATCGGATAAACATTTCATCTGTATTGAGACGAATGACCCAACAGAAACTTCGAAAGTCATGGATAGGAACGAACACAAAAATAAAGCTTTATTTCTCAAGTTATAAACGCGACCATTTGAAGTCGGACGTTGGAAACTATAGACGACTGCAGCGGTTTATTGATCAGTCTTCATAAAGTATTAAATTTGTCAAAGTCACTTCAATACGTTTGTTTTGTGTTTGGTGAGGTATCAAAGACTAGATTTATTGAAGAATGCTTCGCCTTTACAGGTCGGTCAAAAATTGGCTTCCGCTTTGCTTACAGCCACACGTATTGAACAGTTTTAGTGAACTTTAAACGCTGATTGCACATACGCAGAATGTTTCCGTTTTCTGTTCTTTTATTTTCATCATTGTCAACCCATTAAAACTTTCTTTCTTTGTACTGTTTGGCAAACCCACACTTTTATTCATACCTGGGTTCCTTATTACGATCGTTTCCGCGTCGACTAGTGGCTATTTTGAGAGAGTGTTTTTAACCGCATTTGTTTTGGTGTGATTGATTTTAACGCGAAGGACGAGCTGGTGAGGCACGGTTTTGTCACAGAGCACCTTTTGAGCTTGGAAGGGTGTATAGAGTAAAAATTATGTTGTTCAACCACGGCTTCGGCGTCTCCATAATGAACGTTGACGGTGGTCCCCACCGTGAATGAACTGTTGTCTGCCTGGCTAAAAGATGAGCTGCTAGATAGTGTACTATCTGTATACCTTGTTCAGAATGACTCCATGGCCGGGGAAATAAAGCACTGTGCAACAGTGCATGCCGCCCCATCCTAAGAGAAAACTAATTTTAAAAATGTTTCATAGTGTTTATTTCGTTTACTTGTTTTCTAACTGACTACCTTACTCCGCATGTGATCAGGCGGACAGAAGTGACAGGACTGGGTTTAAAAATAATTCGCCGAAAAGTGAATGTTGTCAACAGTTGTTGCTGGATGGTCGATAGCTAGGATCTAGTTGAGGCACATGGAATCACATCAAGTTAGAAGCGCGATCCCTGCTTTCCTCAGCCCAGTTCTGACCCAGCATGCTTTTACTGACTAGCAGTGACCATCAATTTTTTTCAAACGGCGAAAACTGTGCCTACAGTTTTTCTGAAGCTTGAACGCTGAAAGTTACTTTGATGAGAGACCGGAGTGGATCATACATACGACTCAGGTTAACCGGCTGTGAGATCCATCAGTGTCATTACTTACTGTAAAGGATAACAATAAGAGACACCATGCATTCTTATTGGCAGCGATCGAAAAACTATTCTAAACAATGGCCATCTGTGCCACTGAGTTTTCCCCCGAGGACCGCTTACCTAGTAGACGTTTCGTCACGTGACCGGGTGGCGCCCGGTTCCCTGAAATTATTGTGCACCAAAGCTAAATGGTTGACGCTGAATGTGCACATGCGTGCACACACAGAGACACACTCGAAATGATGAGGTTCTGTTTTCCTGGAAATCAAACAAACATCGCTGACAATTGACAAACAGATTGGGAATAACACAACGTTTCGAGCAAGTTGTAATACTCTACGTTTCAACTACTTCGGGTGGCCTTCCTCAGGAGTGACAATGTTGCATCGTTTCCAAATAAACACGTTGACACATTTTTGTCTGAAATAATAAATGAATTACGGATGATTAAGACTTACACTTGTTAGCTGCTCCTTCACACGTCTAAAGTTTTCAACAAATCAGTATTATATTCTGCAAGCTTATGATGAATGCAACGTAACGGTTGGAACGAGTCTTGTAACGTTCATCATTTTTTTGGGATAATGTCAAAATTTTCTTGTTCACTTTTTTGGCTCTAGTTGGAAAGTGCGAATGCAGACCATGGGAGCTGAGTTAGGTCAAACCTAACCGGGCTCCAGTGCGTCCTTTCAGTGAAGGAATCTTCAGAGGCAACAAGTATTGTAGAAATACCTTTAATTTTGACCTATTCCCAAATCTGGCATATCGTTCTCTGATCGAGGTTTATGGATTGCACGAACGGGATGTGCCACAAGCATGCTTTTATGTTCTTTGTTGTTCCTCCTAGTGAACCGTATCTACAGATTGTAACGTGAAGTTTATTCGTTTGTGTTGAGAAGAATATGACTGAAAAATATTAAGCTATATAGATCTGCGAACACTTACTGCCATGGACGGTTTTCTCGAAGGGGAGGGGTTTGATTACCCACATACTGGTGGACGGCCAGTTCTGTTGATAAGTTGGCTTGAAACGTCAAAAGTCAAACCAAATGAATCTAAATTAATTAGCGATGTTTTCAAACTGACGACTGTTAAGACTAACGTGACACAGACCTTTAATTTTAAAACACTGATTTGTTTCGGCGATTATGCTCAGTCTTATTTGAAGTGTGTGCAGTGTGATCTGTAAATCATTGAGAATTTATGTGAGATACATCAGAAAATATCCTCTACCACACGCAACGGTTTATATATTTCTAATAATGTCTGCTTAGTATTTGTTGGATTATATTGATTTTTGTTTGGTCATATTGCAGGTTGACCATACATAATATTCACTACACTGTTTGCCCGAAAAGTTTAAAAACTATCACTTATTCTTCGTCTGTCTCTGTAGTTTGACAGTATACTTTAAATGGTTGAGGCCTTCTTAACAGAGATTGGTTTTAGGAATTTTACCGTCAATTATGACGTTTATAATGGTGGTTTTTTGCAAAGTGGTTTCAAAAACCTCATCCTGCGACCAGAAAGCAGCTGAATACACGATGACGCTGAGCAAATTGTTTTCTGTTTTAGTTTCACTGAACTTTCTTCCCCATCTCAGTAGGGTTTTGATATTCTTCTGTAGGTTAATTCTGTAGCAGGAGTTGAAAATTTTTAAGATTTCGTCAGTGTACTTCATTTTAGTTAATATGTTACTGACTGATCGAAGTTACTTATTTAAAAATAATAATAGCTGTCAAAGATGACAAGGTTTTCCTCAATGTGACGCAGATAAACTTTACTCTGGTAGTCAAAGAGTGCTGCTCGACTCAACAGCCGGCACTGTGAATGAATTCTACTTCATGTGTTGACGGCGTTTGTGGAGGTGGGACAACAATTATTGAGCTTTTTTGACCGGTGCTGTTGTGTATCGATCAATCCGTCTTTCTTCTACTCAGTTGTCGTTGACTGTATCACCAACTTCGCGGTGCTTGCAAATATCGTTTGTTGGTCTTAAAATTAGCTATACACAATAGGGTCTTTGGAGAAAATCCTTTGCTCCGCACAGAATTACCTTGTCGCTTTTATTGATCCGAGGATGAATTCTCTGTGAGACAAAGAGCCTGCTTAGAGAACAGCGACACAGCACCGTTCAGCTGTCCCACTAAAGGTGAGTAAACTCTGCACCAGCTGTAACTTGAAGGTATTTTATTCGCGCTTCTGATAAAAAGCTAGACCAAAAACGCATGTACAATACTTGGTGTGATAAAAAATGATTACTGTGGGTTATGGATGAAATATCTCATTTTCAGCGCATGGCGAGATGTGTTACTAGGTGAAGAATCACAGCCATTTTGGTGATCATCCATCACGAGATTTTGATGGAGGGTCACTGTGACCATTCTCCATAAACAGTGCATCGATATCAGAAAGATTCGGTTCTGGAATACACTTAGACCTTTAGATATTTAACGTTGAACGTGAGGCAAAGGAACATATCATTTCGAAATCTTTTCGAACACAAACGATGACCACACCCTACAGTTCTCTACTTTCTAACAGAGATCTATTTACTTGCAAACAACAAGAGAACTTTCACATTTTACTGCATACGTCACATGCGTTGCTTTTTTAGATGTTCCGTTTTTTAGTTCTTTTTATTGACTCCTACTTCTTCACTCTGTTGCGCATCTGTTTTATTGACAACGGTTATCGATTACGACGACCGACCACAGTCATTGAAACGATGAAGACCATAATATATCTTAGTAAACGCGCATGCAACAGATGGCTGTGCTTCCACAGCTTTCACTCAGAAGTCATGCAAAAAGAGTGAAAGAGGTACTCTCCTGAGGATATTTAGGTAGACGGGTTTACTACACCAAAATAATGTTGTATATCTTTCGTCATCTGTACAATGAACGGAGTCAACGAGGGGCCTAATATGGCTAGTTGAGATCAGTCGAAGGCAAGAGTGAAATGAATTCAGTGCAGTCAGCTATCTGAGGCAATCAGAACTTAATTTCATCCCATCAACTATTACTCTCGCACTAAATAGTGTTCGGTCTTCTTCAGCAGCGGCGTTTTGCCAATTTACTTTGTATTGGAAGACAGGTGTCTTGAAATTGTACTCCAATTTGGTCACGGCTGATGTCACCCAAAATAAAAACCGCTGCAACAAGACAGATGTATGAAAGAACTATAGAGCGCCTATCGGCAAGACCTGGTGAAAGTATAATCGAAGCCGTCGATTCTGGAATATCTCCCTCTTTTTAATTAGCTTCGTAAAGGCAACTGAAGTGATAGTAACTAACAGGGCTTATGTTAATTGCACGTCATTGTTGAAGGATGATGCTGAGTTGAGCTGCAGCACATGCCTCCTCTAATGCGCCAATTGATCTGTGACGTCAGTTTCGGAGAGCAAATGCAAGAATCTCGATCCGTTTCCGACCCTTAGCTGATACGTTTATTTGACGTGATGTACGGTGAATGACGATTAGAAGCCTTCCAAGATGTCCGTTGCTCCCTAACCTGTCTTTGGTGAACATCATTTCAGTCGCCAAGTAAATCTGTGTACAGAACCCTCTCGCGTGTTATTCCGAAGTATAACTCAAAAACGGAGAAAGTCGGGATAATGTCCAACTCTTGTTTTTCTTCGTTACACCTTGCTTTTAGGTGTACCATCCTGTCTTCCAGCAATCAGGACGTCTTGGAATGTGAGACAACTTTAATTTTAATTTCAAAGGTGAAGTCGATCATTTCATGGGCACGATTAATTGGTTAACCCAACTATTCGACCCTAAACATTTCTGTGATTTTAATGAGGGCACCATCTACTTATCGAACGTAGACCCCCAGTGATCTGCTGCCGAGTGTGAACACGAAAGGTCTACTAAAAACGAATCTAGTGGAGAACAGAAGACTATATCATTAATTGTTTGTAACACTGCCTATTGCACCTGATTTTTGTGTCCGGTTTGCAACAGAGTGTCAGTTACTTAAGTCACTCGATATAAACTCACGTTGATGGTTGATATTTGCTCACCATTCCACTATTCCAGTAACAGAGCGTTCGTAAAATGTTATGAACAATCCAAAGAAACGCTTTTGTGGCACTCGCTTCCAAGTGGGCGACTAGCGAACTCAAAGTTGTTAAATTAACTGTGTACGTACACCTTTAGTCCAGTGAAGTTGATAGTACTTCCGGCTACCCTACGGCCGTAGGGTAATGAAAGCTAGACATATGCAGAACACCGGGGAGTAGTATCTCTGTTAACCCATACATTCTTGGCACACACATTTCGTTCCGTTTAGAAGTTTTGGATAAAGTGAGTGTAATGACGAAACTTTTAATGAGCTTGTGAACTACAGTTTTTGATCTGTAATTAACCCAATTTCACCATCGTCGACAACATTTTTTGAAGTTTCCCGGAAGTAACATCGCAAAACTTAATTTACACTATGTTAAGAAGCTCAGCATAGTTTGTTAGCAACCACTCGACTATTCGAAAAACTACGGGTTCTGCGCTTTACAGTAAAAGCACTGGCAGTCAGAATGTTTCAGAAAACAACTACTCTCTGGTTTTAGTCAGACGCATCTAGGGTTCTGGCACACCCAGCCTTTGAATCACCTACAAAAAACTTGGCATTTTGCTTCAGCCGCATTATTATCGATCTTAAAATTGCTCGATTGCTTGTAGCTTTCCAGTTATTTAGACACACTGAGTCAAAGTGGTCTGGTGACAGCCGCTGGTATGCAACGTGATCCAACATGGGAAACTAAACATATTCTGCACCTGGTTTTCACACGGTGTTCTCGATCATTCTGTGTGCTTGTACTGTGATTCTTACCGGCTCGTAACATAGCCGGTTAGTAACTTGGCTTCAGTCGTTTTACAAGAAATCGTACTGTCACTGTCAGCATTCCAGTTCATGAAATATCAAGTGTTACAGTCAGTTACATAGTGAAAATAAGAAAAATGACACACCGTGTTTGTTAATCGTTTTTTTTATTTTTGCGGCAGTTTTTAGTTCTAACCTAATTAACTGCATGGGACCATTAGGGAGATTTTCAACATCTTCTTAGAAGCGCGCACTGATTATTGAATGAAATATCTGTTCAAGTAAAAGCTTGAAGGAAGAAATTTTGCAATAACCCCTTACCGCTAAACTTGAACATGTTTACTGAAAAATAGGAAGTATGACTGCAGTACCCCTTCGATTCCTTAGAAGGATCACCTGGTGGAAATGAAGCATTTGGAACGTGTCATAAATTATTCCAATATGTAAATGTTTTTCAACACAACACTCTAACTTGAAACGTACACGTTTCGGGAACCTCAAGACTGCCTTAAAAGATTAAAAAATATCCTGTACTCTTCGTGTGCAAACACGCTCGACTCCAAAAATGTTATATACGTGGTTTAAAACTACCGTGACAAACTAGTGAACTGAACATTGGGAATGCAAAATAAGTTAGTAAATGTATTCCACTATGCCTACGTTGGATCACGTGTTATTTATCGGTAATACGGGAACAGCAAGACGCAATGATCCATTTGGCTGTATTTGTGTTGGGAAGGCCTTGCCTTGGAGACAGTGTCTAAAAATAGGCACAACTGAATCGCTTTCATAACCCAATCGAGTTACTCACAGTTCCTTGAAAATTTGTTCAACCATAGGATACATCTTTTCTCCTGTATTTCAATGCACGTTGTCACTGTTTGATTAACCATACTCAGATATGAACAATTCATAATCACCGTCAAATTTGAATAGCAAAACGTTTATCCGTTGCAATATTTTTACTATCTTACGAACTTTTCACTATAAACTCAATGAAAACTACTGTAGAAATGAAACCGGTATTAGAATTCATGAGTTCACTCGGCTCAAGTTTTGTACATACACAGGTCCGCATTGTCGAAGAAGTCAATAATAAAGACTTGATTTACTTTTTTGGAGTTTAAAACACAGTCGGTACTTGTACTCGATTATGTATAATTAAACCCTATAGTATACTATTTACCAACCCGGCTTGAGTGTCTGTTAACGATCCAAGTGCGTAACCTGAATAAACACGTTTTTCGAGGGTCCAAATGTGCTTCTTCCCTGAAAGTGGTCCCAGCTAAAAATAGAGATTCAAATCCGAACGAGGTAAGTAGTCACTTTTACTATGTGGGATTCTTTAAAATTGATAACCATTTAGGCTTAGTTTTGCAATCTCATTGAAAACGCTGATGGTTCGTCGACATATTCCAGATACTGTGAAAGAAGTTATCGATCATAATTTGCTTTGAAACCTCATCTTTTTTTGTAGCGACATTATGTACTGGTCTAACAGTCACTTGATCACCTGGGATTGAACACTATCGACCTTTCTGAGTAGCAGCATTAGCTGCGCATCAAATGATAAAACGAAGAATCTCCAAGTTACCATAGTAGGATTATCACCATACATGCAGCTGAGTTCAAAATCAAACCAAGAATTACAATATGGCAATGGGCTTTCATTTTAGAGATGATCGATTCGCCGTTTAAGTGCTTCAAGACTCTCCAGGTAAATTTCTCACACGAAAAAAACATCCATTTCACAACGCTCATTCCTTGTGACAATAAGCAGCTCGCTTTCTTCCTGACCTGTTCTAGCACTTAAATCTAGAAGTGACCACCAATTAAACGAATCAAAAACACTGGATGATTACACATACGTGTTTTGCCTTGGCCGTAAAAAAGTACAACGAAAACCACTTCATATATTCCGCGGACTTGTTCTCCGATGTTTCTTTTCGAAAAACACCGCAATGAGGACGGTTTGCATAGGCACTTCAATGGTCAACATTTTAGTGGTCATTACTCAATCGGGAATTGACTGAGTCGCCATGTAGCCACTGAAAAGAAAGCTAGTAATTTGTCACGTCTGGGTAGGCAAACATTTGTCCCGAGCCAATTTCAACAGTCATTCAAAATTGTCTCAATTTTTATCCCATTACTGCCGATATGCATAATGGAGAGTTAAGGTAAAGAATGCAACGTACTTAATGTAAGCATTAAAATCATGGTGTTGAACAGACGTCATTAAACTGCACAACAGTCATGTGGTACAGATTGTACAGTTTTACTGGGCTCAGATATGTGGATATAACAATTTCTAGTAAGAAAATCTCATTTTTGTTTTCTTCAATTATATCTTTTCCACCACTCCATGGCTCAACTCCAGTGTTCTTGTAAGTCACCCTTTGCATGGAAAATATGCAGCGGTTGGGTAATAAAACACAAAACAACACTTTCTAACAACGACTCACAGTACGATTGTAAGTTGCTACGTTTACCATTATTTCTACGGTGTGTAATTTTGCCTGCGTTGTACTACAAATTAAACGGACACTATGACACCAAATACGGTACCCCTGCATAATTTCGTTGTTATTATGCGTTCATCGAGTACCTCTTAAGATAACGCTGCAGTTCCAAAGCAGGTAACTTGAGATTATCATTCATTTTCAATGCGAAACGCTTCAGCTTACATAGCGAGGCAAATTGCCCCTGCAAATGTTTTTTAGCTGGCGTAAATCCCCCTTCCCTGTGGGCTTTGATATCTTGTTATCGTTCAGTCTCTGCGATGTATTTAACTGCTAATAAATGGACAAGTATGTCAAACAAACAGTCACGGTTTACTCGTAGAATGTAAAGATTAGTAGCAAGAACAATACCACGTCTTTATCAACTCTTTCTTTTGTCACATTTGCTGAAGCCGAAATAAAATACATACTTTTGAAACAAAAGCCTACCCTACAATCCTTTAGGAAATCATAGACTGAACCCTGTTAACATGAAGAACAAAGTAGGGGAATAGGGAAACAGCAAAACAAAATTCAAACGAGTGTCACACAGTTTTTTTTTCGGGCTTATATTTTTCAGGTAGAGCAATGGTTTCATCCAGTGGTTGTAGCGGGGCTGAAGTGTTTGGCAGCAAAATGACACGTGTGTTGTTTTGACGTTGTAGACGTGCGGTAAAAATTACTTTGCTCATGCAAACCATTTCACATCACATGCAGCCTGCTAAAAGCGGTAGTGAATTTCTCTTTCCAGACACTCTGGGGTTGTGAGGATTTCTACTTTTCACGGAACCACCCTTTCAACTTTTGCAACGCAAATGAACAAAAGCGTTACTTTAGCTTTTAAAGTCACGCAAATATTGCAATCCTCCATCTTGCGCACAGAATTCTTGTGTGGAAGTGTGTGAGAAGAATAAAAGCAGTATGCGTGCATAAAAGTTTTCCTCATTTCTTTTCCTACATTTTATCGGATAAATAAAATCTAGTCCTCAGTCAATGCGTTTTATCACTAGGACACTTCTCAAAGATAGACGACTACTAACGGAATTTTGAGAGAATTCCATCGTCTGCTGTAAAGACTGCGTCCAATTTGCTTGACAATATCCCGCGCCCTTCTTTATGTCACCACATCGGATACAGATACACTTGGCCAATGGAGCGAGGTGCATCTTTACAGAGGTGAAACTTGCAACTGCTTTTTTGAAGGCTGAATTTTTTAAGTATTAGGTCTTCCTCTCGATTTATTATTCCTTGTGTTAGTCTGCTTCACTGATCTCAGTGGAGCCGATAAAAATTCTAAGCAATTCCCAGGATTCTGCAATCTTCCCATCTCTCATCCATTGGAAAAAATTTTGGCTGGATCAACCTAACCTAAATTGTTACTAACCATCTGTTTAGCACTTCCAACCTGCTTCACATTAAACCAACACCTGAGGCTTACCGAGCAACTGATATAACTGGACGTGGCAAAAACCAGGTAATGACTGAAAACAGACTAGATGCTGACTTATACTAGACTGGCTAAGCTGTTCACCTTACCTTTGTCGCTGTTGAACACCCATTCATGAAGTGAATCCTACCTATGTTTTTACAGATGCTTCCGAGTAACCCAAGATGAAACCATGCCCACCAGATGCTACAAAACTGATGACAAGGTGAGTATATTTGAAGGGCAGTAATACACGTGACAGTAATGAGTTAATTGTTGATATATGCATTTCATTTTTACTCAGAATTTAATCCTATAGGAGGCGAAAGATGCGTGCTATAAAGCTAGTGGATAGCTTGATGGGATAGTTTGTATAAGAAAAGATCTTTATGTGCATCTCAATCACTTGTCGCCTGAAAAGGATCTAACAAGAAATAAGTTCACGGGACACCGATTTTTTCACTAAATCTACGTAACAACTCAGTCATTAGAAGGTTTCTTCCAGTATTTCTAATACAACTTACACATTTACATTGAATTGTATAATGTTTTAAGAGGCTGATGGTAGACCACTTCATGAGTGCTGTCAAAAACCATCAGCATTCAACCGTTATACGTAAATAAGATGGTAAACACAACATGCAGACAGAGAACTTAAACGTAAGACTGTGTTGCTATACCAAGCTAAAATAATGTCATGTCATATATCAGTAGATCATTTGATAGAGAGCGATTTTAAACGGAATGTACGGTGGTTAAAACTCAATTTTACTTGAATATGGTGTAACATACTTACATCAGTCGTAAAAACCTTATTAAATCTAAACTCGGAGCATTTTTGGGCCCGTACAACATTGCTCAGTTGATCAATTCAAGTCAGATTAGTAAATAATAGTTGCTTCAGCCTTGAAAAACAATGTTCCTGTGACCCACAAGACACACATGTAACGTTTTAAAAATGGCACTAAACGCTTTCTCAACGTCGTTATTGCGATTTTATCGGTGAATCTAATCACGTTTTTACCAGGAACCGGTGAAAAAAGTTTGGTGATAGACCTGGGTAATTTTTCTCTTATTTCTGACCTTCTAAACAATGCGATTCCAAGCGGACTGATATGAAGCGAGAGCTCCAAACAAAAGTTCTGGCCTATCCGCGTTGTGCCAAGCAACGGCAAATCGAAGTTTTGAATACTGACACAACAAGAATTTCAACAGCCTTTCTTGATCATTCAAATAATAGGAAATTAAGCACTTCATTTTATGGTCATCTGTTTTATAAACATTTACTATAGCTTGTTGTAATCACCTTCCTATCCGAGCCATACGATGAGTTGCTTTTATTCGAATTTTTCCCTTATAAATTCTCCAGTTTGTTCTGTTGTACAGTGACCAACATCTCAGTACACGAGATTGCTTCATGCAAAAAAGGTAATTTGTCTTTCAGGCGGAGAGCCACATGGGGGCACGTGAAAACTGTGAATAAAGGGTGATCACAGGAAATGTTTTGTGAAACGTATTTGACGGCACGCGACTCAGAGGTTTTGAGCATTAATTAACGTATCATTCAGCCTACTTAAGAACTCGGCGAAAAAACTTATCAGGGTCGGCTGTTACTCAATCATCGGGCAAAAAATATGAAGTGCACATAGTTTTGTTTTGCGGATACCGCACAAATGTTTCGTTATCCCACCGAGGCAACTTTAATCACACTGTCTTTTAGTTTTTCAGCCGAGTATATTTGGATTACTGGTTCTAAAGCGGGATACAAAAAGTTACTTAATGCCATTAAGCTCTAAAGACCAGTGATCCATCTGTCTTCAACTCCTATTGACCTGTGACATTTGATTCTAGTGGCTTGTGGTCTGCACATATGCAAACTCCGGCTCACAACAACATGCTACGCAGGGGTTCCCTGCGTAATATGCTAACGCATAAGTATGCGGTGACCTAGTAATCGGAATTCAGAAAACTGTCCATCACTTTTCCACTCGGTGAATCTGTCGGACTAATAAGAGGGAGTGTATATTCTCTGGAAAATGATCCAAAATACATTTTACGGTGGACTCAACGTTGTGATATCTTGAGCCCGACTGTTATGGTTTGCAGTAAGTCTTAAGGTTGCCGTCCCTTTTGGATATAAGCCAGTACTCAATTTCAAAAATGTGTGGTACCGAAATCTTACGCTCATCCACGTCTTGACTGTGTGTAATCGGAGTAATTTCTAAATCTCGTAGTGTTCACTTTTCAATATTCTCAATCCGTTTATGAACAACAAACTCACGGCAATAAATGCACCAGTGTGCTTGGTCCAATAATACTTTGATTGAAGTGCTAAACCTGATAGGTAACAGTAATCGTATCAGCTGTTCTCGTTGTATGTTTGTAATATACTGAAGCCGATTCTCATGACGATTAGCAATAAATTGGAGCAAAGTGTGCTGGCGAGCATACGCAGAGATGCACAGAGGAACACACAAGTACACAGGCACAAAGCATGCGTTAACGCACATGTGCTTCAGCGGTGACAGTCAACGCATACGCAATAAACGTAGTTGTGTAATTTACCCAACTACTCTTGCTTGTATATATACATAGTTACTTTAGTGTTTACTCTCATACCTGTGTTTACTAGCGCTGAGTCGTCCCAGCTAACCCTTTCAACATGACTGAAGGCAAACCATCAGTGAAGAGCTCTGATATGCCCGACGATATGCGTGAAGAAGTACTCAAAATAGCCGTCGATGCTTTGAAAAATAGTGATGTTGAGAAAGACATAGCCGGAGGCTTGAAAGAAAGCTTGGATCAAAAATACGGACCTAATTGGCACTGTGTTGTTGGTAAACACTTTGGCAGGTAAGCGAACGATGAACTGAGACTTTGACTGTGTTAAGTTGGTAATTAGTGTTCTCACTGTTCATCTCAACATACAATTTTTACCATTCTTTTCAGCAAAGTGTCACACGAGGCTGGAACATTTTTGTTCTTCTACATCGGCAATCGCGCATTTCAAGTGTACAAATTTGGTTAACCGCGAATAAAATCTATGCATTATTAATCAAATAGAGCGTAAATGCCTCTGGGTTATCAATAGATGTATGACTACTGAGTCTTTGTCTTCTGGTCAATATTCGGTGATAACTAGTCTGCTGTAATTGAAACTTTCAAAACTTTCATTAAATGACCACTTTTAATAGTAGTAAAATAACCTTATTGAACGTTGTGTTCTAAGAAACGTTTTCTTCTAATTTTTGCAATCAAATAGGTCGGTCAGTTTATTCTGAAACCATAATGCTTGGACTAGATCATCCAGTCACTCTACTGTATTACATGGATGCTAACAGGTCAGACGTGATTAGTATATCCCATTGGAACATCCTGTCCGTTAGTGCTGGATTTATTCAGCCCAACTGTTGGGTCCTGGAATCTCATTGGGAAGAATTGCACGATATATTGCTGGCTTTTAAACTCTGCTAGTGTAAGCACGTTGCATAAGACGTATGGTGCCTGCCCTTAGTGCAGACTTACCCGTGGCTCACATGTCTTATGATTGAATTATATCTGAATCATAAAATCTGTCACAGTTCGCATTAGCAAGAAAGTAACGTATTCCGAATTTTGCAAGCTAAACTCTGTAGACTGGCGTAATACCAAATACTCCATGACCAGTTGGAAAACAGAACAAACTAGTTTGTGAATTGAAACTGACTTGATAGTCAAAGTGAACGTAATTCAGCGCCAGTTTACCAATGTGATTCTGTAGAATTCATGAGAACATGATGTCCGTGCGTGTAGACTTATTCTCAAGTGAACATGTTAAACCCGAAATTTCGTTGTGATCGTGTCACCCTTAGTTAGACTAGAGCAGTGACGGACAAGCCGTTTAACAATCCAGTTGACAATATTTGTGTAAAGAATGAACCAATCGCGTCGCATTCAAATTATTGAATCTGCCTTACTACTTTTGAATGATGTTATTTCAATGTTCAGCGGTGGTGTTGACAGATTTCAGCTTGAACTGTTGAGAAAATCTTCAGGGGCAGTCGATACCCTGGATCATTTGGTGGGCTCCATCACATACAGTAGATGGAGATTTCTGAACTTCCGTCCTGGCTTCTTAGATCTGCTGGTAAAACTTTCGCCGCTTTTCAGTTTGCTGTTTTTATCGCTCGTTTAAACGCAACCGAGACTTAGACTTTTCACGTTTGAGCTTCATCCAAATTATTAAATCTACCGTATCACTTACAAGAAAACTAAGGCATCTGCTGAGTAGTCAGCCACACTAACATCTCTGTCAAGAAAGCTGCCGTGAATAGCTTGTCTGTGCTGAGTCTAAGCAAGCGTAGTGAAAAACAAATGTGTCAGATGAAGACGGCGAACGTTTATGACTGTCGTCGGAAAGAATGTTAATTGTAAAAAGTCAGCGGTAAATGCCGTTTCAACAGGCAGTGTTACGGAGTTTATTGAAGGCGCCGATTTACTTACACAATTCTTGACACTTCCGAAAACAATGGGGCATATGAGTTATTAGAGTTTTATGAGAGCTATGCAGTCGCGAGTGATTTGTCATCAACGTTTATTAGCGGATTAAGTACAGTTGAGATGTTATGCTGATGCAGTTTAAAGGCTAAGCAGTAATTCCAGATATGAAGAGTCTGTGTTGCTCGGTAAGATAGAGGTTATCTGTTTGTTTGTCTCTGTAACTGCTGTGAAACGTAAGGGATTAATATACCACATTATAAATTCCAGGTCTCTCCATTCGAGATAGATAGCGCTCCTAAACACTGGTGAATGTCAAGGTGGCCCCAGTGAATGTCAAAATAAAAGCAGTTAGTTCGCATTGGCTAATTAGACCGTGCACTACTGTGTACGCATATCATAACATTGTAGTTTTACTGAAGGAGGTTGCCTTCACACTCAGCCTGTCTACTCTGGACACACTGTTTGCAATCTTCATCCGGCAATAAAATCAGATTAACTTCGTCATTCATTCGTTCATTATTGTTGCTCGAGTATGTTTGTATCTTCAAGAAATCAAATATTCTGTCATATCACGAAAAACTAGTTGAGGAGCTGCAAGTTCGCAAGTTAACACAGCTTTTTGTTATGTTATGGTTATTTATGTAATTACACATGAAGACCACAAGAAGTGAAAAGTGTATGGCTTTCAAACTTCATAAAACCTTTTTGACCGCTTTGTCTATTCTACGCTCATTATCTGGAAGGCTGGCTGCCAGTATACACACTGCAATATATGGTGACTAAACTCTGATCCACATGGTCTTGAGTTGAGTTTAGTGCTGACTTATCTAGTGTTGATGGGACGGGAGTTCCATCGTCAGTTCTAACGAAGGCTTGCGGTTTCGAAAGCTCTACCGTACACCATGCTCACTTTCGGTGTTTACTTTCAGAATATAGCTCTCGATTAAACTTTGCAAATTGTGAAACTTATGATTAACTGCTGTACCTTGAATTTTCGAAAATTACAGGATCATTTTCTTTGAAGCTAGTGTCGTACGGTTTTTCCAAACAGTTGGCAAATACGACAGTAGTGTAATCATTTTAAATGGTTTTCAGACTCTTTTACTGGGAAAAACTCACAGATCATCAATGTGGGTATTTATTACAGTGTTTTGCGCTTACTAGCACAGAACAGTAATATGATTTGAGGTAATTTCTAAAGGAAATATACAACACCTGTTTTTCTTGTAACACCTGTCAGAAAAGAGGACAGTACATGTTCAAAATATTTGCTAACATTAATGTAGTGGATAGAACAAATATTAGTTACTTAACAGGGCTATACAAACCAATATTCACGCGCTTATGCAAATAATAGGGATGTGATGATTCCGAAGCCCGGTGATTAGCCCAAATCACCTGCCAGGTGTGCACAACGAATAAATGTCGAGCAACCTTTTCGATTAGGTTGGGTTCATATAATCAAAATGGACAGCGAGTTGTCTGTTTTACTGGAGAACATTTCGCGGTACATTTGAAACTGATATTTGGATGTCTACTACAAGTGTGTCATTGAGAAAATTAACATTGGGGGAATCTAGCGAATAAGACTATTATTGCAAATGCGTCGGTAGATGTTCTTTCTCAGCAGAATTTTCAAATGGAAGAAGACGTGGTTATTATGTAAACGTACGATCTGCACTGTTTGTTACGATTTTCTGAGCACAGTGACTCTGACTGCGTGAACGTGCTATGGCTTATTTGAACTAGATTATGTAACTGTCTATTAAATCTGACACGTTCTGCGAACCTCCAATGTTATGAGTTTATTGTACACGTCGTTATTAATTTTACAGAAAAAGGTTGTTTAATCATCCAGTTCAACAAGTCAGCGCTTAGACTAACAGTACTGCATTGAGACTTATTTAGAAACACTATACTCTGGAATTGGCGACATATTCCTTCAACTCCGTACAGCTATGTGGAACACAATATATCGATGGCTCGAAGATCTTTTTTTCATATCCTGTTAATAGCTTATCACTCAATTTAAGGAGGAGGATTATGTTATCATTTTCTTTTTACAATTGGCGATTTTCTACTTTATGTCGTAATATAGGATGGCGCTTATCGAAGGCCACTTGCGATCCTGATAGTTGGTAGTTTTACGAGTAAGACCTCTCTGGAGATGCCCACTTAGAAAATGATGGGTAGACATGCATAACAACACTTGGTTTTTCAGAAGTTCAGCGTATTAGGTAGACAAATATTTGGATAGAAGTAGACAATAATGGTTCACGTAATCTTCCGAGGAAATAATTCAACGAGAGTTGGTGAGGCTCCTAAAGGCAAAATCAAAAAATCTTGGAACATTTTTAAGTAACATGAGTCAAAAAAGGGCACCACCCTTTTCTATGTCTATAAGTTTATCACTGAGATCTTATTTTTTACACATCAATCATCCCTAGTAAACTAGAGGTTCGTGTTATGAAATAAAATATCTCGGTGATTTGTCATTATTGTCGTGTCAATGTTTGCTGTTGGAAGACAGCTGCGACAAAATATTGGCTCCAGTTTAAACCACGGAAGTTCGCACCACACTAAAACCTGACTCAAGACAGGTTCACCTGAAATGTTTCCGTGAACTTCGACAAAGACTAATCCAAACTCGGTTATATTAGGTTTTAAACCAAAAGCTTCCGCATTTCCATAGCCTTATAGCGAGCAGAACTCGGGAGAAGGTCCAACTTGAGGACACTGTTATAATGGTCAACATAGTTAGAAAATGAAAGTTTGACCGGAATTCAGTTCCCGACCTTGGTGAGTATAGCGCAACTAATGAATCTAAGCGACAGGAAGACTCTCATATACCTCTAGTTCTATCAACAGGCTGGCTGAAATGTTTGATTGAATGCAAAGCTGTTATCAAATTTGATCAAAAACTCTCACTACTCACTAGCACACTACGCACTAGTTGGTGACATTCATCGGCCGTCACTAATCAAGTGTGTCTATTTTCCAGAAGACTGACAGAAGATAGACAAAGGGTTCAAGTTAGAGTTCAGGCGGACAAACGTGGGCGATTTTATAGCAGTACGCTAAATATCAGTTGTCATTAACAATATAGAATGGTGCGTGATCTTAAAAACTCAGTTTTTTCTATTCAGTCTGACTTACAACAGTCAAGACTCGGAAATCATTTGTCACTTTTGTATGTTATGGTTTAGTACTGCTTGACACTTAATGCATATAAACTGTCCAAGAACTCACAAAGTGGTTCTTTTGCGTTAAACTAAAGATCGTTTAACTTCTTTTTGATAATTACGTTCATGAACTTTTGAGGGGAGACTTGAGTATTCAAAATGAAACTGAATGTTACTAACCAAATGCAGCATTTTGTTTTGGGCAGTCCTAAGTGATCCACAACAGACGGTTTGTCTAACTACATTGTGAGTGCAGTCTGGAGAAAACATAAATTGCCTGGATTTTGTTCAGGAATAACATCACTAGCCAAGACTAAAATGAACTTTAGACGACATCTGAGATATAAACCAAGTGGCTCGCTTAGCGTCCTAATTTTCAGACGGAAAAATTTGTTCAGTGATTTGGGCAATTTGTCTAATAAACACGAACACGTAAATGGCAGTTTAGTGAACCGTTGACAGGCTGACACAACCAATCTGGAGTGGAAAAACGTAGTGACAAAATTGAGGTAACTCCTCGCTGGCATGTATCCGTTTTATCAAGCAGTTTACCAATAGAAATAGACTGGAAAATAGTAACAATTTTAACCGAAGCGTTGAGCTGAAGGACAGTCTTCTAACATACCTACCATATAAACTTTCTCAAACAGCCTTATAAGTTCTCTACTGACTGTTTTTACTCAGGACGTCAAAACACAAAATATGTCCTGATGTATGGATGGTAGGAAACTATTCACAACTCTGCTGGTAGTCCGAGTGATTTTCACCATGTAAATAGCGAGGTTTAAAATGCCATCCTGAGAAATTCTTTAAAACAGGGTGCAGTTGAACACATAAAATAGGTTTTGGAAAGAGACGCACGCCTAACTTTGAATTCCCCATAGCTCAACCTTTTCCATAGATGCAGTTTTCATCGCTCTTTTGTTAAGGTTGACTTCAGTGGCTTGATATTAAGACTTCTGACAATTAAACCACGACTTTAAATTCCAGTGAGAATTGTGCAAACTTAAACTTTGATGTGAAAAATGCCCGTAACATTTTAACCGGTCATTAGTGACACTTTGTTGTTGATGACGTTGTACGAGCTATACGCTCGTTCAGGATTACAAGTTGGTAACAGGTCCACAGATATCATGTAATCCCAACAAAATACAGAATGGGCAGCTCAAGCGAATTTTAAACGCTGAACTGCATGTTTTATATTTCGCCGCTTATATCTGTGATTATGCTTCTTGGTGAAATTATCCCGGTACAGAATATGACGTTATTGAACATAAATGCTCCTCCTGATATGGCCAATTCATCGTCAGCGTTCACTACATAGCAACGAAAGACACCAATATTGTACTCCTCAATAACCAACAGACATTGTGGTTAACAGAAACTGAAAGAACGGAACTTCGTGCACAGCATCGGATGTTTAAAATCACTCATTCGCTGACTGCACAATAACAACCGAACCTTAAGTGAATGTGAAGCTGCACGGGCGAATCAGCTGACTTTCTTAGTACTTGCGAGTATTTCATGGACTACTTGGCCAGAAAAACGACAACATTCCCTCTGCAACACCCAAATGGGCTCCCTCTAGTCTGGGGTTTTAGCTACCTGCAACGTGAATCACGAATAGTTCAAGTGGGGAACTTAACGTAACCTATCAGAGCTAAATTATTGTTAGCCGTCTCTATATCCTGGATGTGGATTCATGGGTATTCAACGCAACATCCTTAGACAATCGCGTGTTGGATTGAGAACCACTGTATGGCGTAGCAACTGACATAATTAACTTGTGCAGATTTCTTCCAACTTACTGCACACATCCTCGTAAACTGGGTGAATGAACTTGACTATATTCACTGTTAAATATTCCCACTGTAGCTCCATCGTTATACGCCCATTGATACCACGGAAAGCATATGACCGAAGAGATAGGTCGCTGGTAGTTTATCCGTAGACTTACGTTATTTACTCTGGATGACTGATTTTCGCAGTCGTATGGTAACAATGTCTTAAGAATTGTATCATACACACTGTCCTTAATCACTGCAGATGTGACTTTTGATTGTCAGATTCGCCACAAACAAGTGATAATTGCTTCAGCTGTAGGAATGAGTGGTTCTATTTAACCTTCCGTGCATATTTAATTGTTGACGTAATTTCCTGAGCACTCAAACTGTCCAAAATGTTACTTTAAATTCTGTAAGCAGCCCCAGATGTATGCAGTTAACGCAACCTTGCAGGGTCACTTCAAAATTCTGAACGAATTTCCAAAATACTCACCGAAAGTCAAGATACCATCTAATGTTAACCTCGCCACTCACAGGTTGTCAAAGAAGAATACTTTGTCGTGGATATTTTCCACGATCAATCTTCCCATATGTAGGAGGGGAACATTCTATGGGTGTCGTGAAACATCGTCCATTACATCTTCCCTGTCAGATTTGAACACAGAAGGCAAATAAGAACGGTCTATAGGTGCACTGTCATTGATTTGGTATGCGTCAGATAGTAATCTATAGATTTCAAATCTAGCTATACTATTGGAATAAAATGTGGATTATACCTTCACGCAGTCTATGATTGTTAACGAACGACGTAAAATGGTGTAACAGGACTTTCTAACACTGCTATTCATCCCTACCGAAAATTGTCATGCAGCACTGCATTGCACGATGCCTATGATCTTGGGTGTTTACAGTTTGAACTGAATAAACACTCAAAGAGAACCGTTTGAAAAATTTTAGAGATCTGACTGAGTTCGAAACGTTGCCAGAAACAGTATGTCCAAATTTTCGAAGTAATCCAACAACTGATCTACGGAGCTGCACCAGAAACTCAGAACTACTTTGTTTGAGCTCACTTGCCTACCTGTCTCACTATTTCCTGCGGGTCACACTAAATGGTTCGATGAATCATCTGCTGCGGCTGGATTTCTTAAGCAGTTCGCGCCGAAAGCCACCAAAGTCACCGCTAAGAAAGGGTAAAGTATCATTGTTATTTATTAACATTGAGCAAGTTTCCTCGCACCATGTGAAACGCAGTTATTATCTTTTGTAATGTGGTAAAATAACTTCACTGTAGCTCAAACTATCTGGCTTAATACAGCGATCATGGCCACAAATTGACTACAGCCGTCTTTTGCACCGTGTTGCTCACTTGGATTTGAAAATTTTTCGGGGGTTCAAGGTTACCGATAAACAGATTGGGAATAACACAACGTTTCGAGCAAG